>KZ651880.1:111409-123698 GCA_001010745.2 Gerris buenoi
TTGATGTCCTTCATCAGGGGTCTCCATTATTTTGGTTTAGGGGCCGGATCTTAATGTGAATGGTCCATAGTGAGCCGGATGAAGTAAGCAACATTCAGCTATCAGACTTCACAATTGTAAGTAATATGGATAGTAAGCTCATAAACCATATTAATTTCGGTCAAAAAAACTTATATAAGACTGGTGCTGATCTTGTTTAAGGTTTGAAATGATAATTCACTATGGAGAACTTATAACTTTGCATTGTTTAGGTTTATTTGTTAACATATTTCGTGGCACGGCGGGCCGAATGAAAACGTCTCAGGGGCCAGATCCGATCCGCTGGCCGTAGTTTGGACACACCTGGTCCTAGATTAACTCTGACAGTAGAATAAATGCACAGATTCTAGAATCAACCCACGGATGCCAACATTAATTTATCTCTATTGTATTTTTATTCCTACGTATTTCTCCGTCCTCTTTAATAGTGTAGTATTAATTAATCGAATATCTAGGCATTGGCTTTCATTAAATTCAACTATCTCAATTACAGTGGAGTTTCATATTTCCAGTGCGAAACTTCTTTAATGAGATATCAATACAGGTTATGTAGATATCAATGTGGTTTATGTTTTTCATTTAGTAGTGCTAGTATTGTAATCAGTTGTTATTAAAGTTTAATTTATAAATACACATACACCTATATTTAATCTTAAATATGAACGAACATGTAGTAAATATCTGCAACACAATTATCCTTATTGTTTTAAGTTCACTACACACACACACAGCTGATTATTATGTCAGCAATTCTTGTTTTGTTAATCCGTCTTCTGAAAACATTACCCTTTCGAAGTCTCGAGATCTTCAATTACACCTCTATTCCATTAAAACATGTATTAGTGTTAACATTGACACTTTTATTTCATGTTTGATGATTTCAATAGACTTATCGAAATGATAGCAAAAACTTATACGATTGTATTACAGTTTGATCGTTAGATATAATTTTGGCCATTTATAGCTTTAATTTAATAAGAGATTTATAATTTCTTATTTACTTCAAAATCCTACAGCTCCAATAATAAAAATAGTGTGGCACATAGCTTCCTCGCGTCCTGTTTCGTATAATTTAATGCTTTTATGCTTTTACAACCGATTATTGTGAAAATGTATTTAATTTTCCCTCTGATATTTAAATATGTCAAAATTGATTTCATTTTAAAGACATTGAAGTATCAATTTAGCAAAATTTAAAGAGCTTAGACAGTTGAAATTAATCTGGGGCTATCTGCAGGCAACATTTGACAAACTATCCAAATTTCATAAAAAAAAAAAATAAATAAAAAAATAAAACAGAAAAGTACTTTTGAAGAAACAGATGTAAATAAATGCATGTTTGTGCCCCTGTGGAAGAGAAAGAAATGGACGCAGAAGAATGAAACTTATATGGACACCAACACCAACAATTGGCAAATTATGACCTACCATCCAAATTTCATTAAACTTAGACGAGTAGTTTTTAAAATATGTTGATTCGAAAAAATTAGCGAAATACTGAGACGGAACTAAAAATGTTTCCTGCTGTCCGAAACTGATTTCTATTTTAGAATTTGCATAAAAAAATATCCGTCTACTTCAGTAAGCTCGAAAGTAATAAATTACTAATTCTTCAATATTAAAAAAGGAATTAAAAATTGAATTTTAAGCTACGTAAATTTTTTATGAATTCAACAATAAAATAATTGAAGTATTAATTCATACTAAGCTCGTAAATATTTCAAAATCTTCAAATGTCCTATAGTGTTAAAAATAAAACAATTTTATACTTTGAAATTTTTCAAAATTTTATGCTTTGAAATTTTTCAAAATTTTTCCTAAGGAATTTTAACATTTTATAGATTTCACGAAATACTTTACACCTTGTACTTATTTTCTTGTATCTTTTTCAAGATATAATCACTTAAGAAGATTATTTTTCGTTTACTATTAAGCAGAANCCTAGATTAACTCTGACAGTAGAATAAATGCACAGATTCTAGAATCAACCCACGGATGCCAACATTAATTTATCTCTATTGTATTTTTATTCCTACGTATTTCTCCGTCCTCTTTAATAGTGTAGTATTAATTAATCGAATATCTAGGCATTGGCTTTCATTAAATTCAACTATCTCAATTACAGTGGAGTTTCATATTTCCAGTGCGAAACTTCTTTAATGAGATATCAATACAGGTTATGTAGATATCAATGTGGTTTATGTTTTTCATTTAGTAGTGCTAGTATTGTAATCAGTTGTTATTAAAGTTTAATTTATAAATACACATACACCTATATTTAATCTTAAATATGAACGAACATGTAGTAAATATCTGCAACACAATTATCCTTATTGTTTTAAGTTCACTACACACACACACAAAAAAAAAATAATTTAAATCAAATTATAATTATTATTGACACTAGGAGACAGACAGAGAAAAATAGACTTCAGCGCCAGGACTTGAACCACGAGCCTCTACATTTCAAGTGTAGAGCTCTTCGAACGTGATATAAGTCCCGGCGCTGGAGTCTATTTTTCTCTGTCTGTCTCCCAGTGTAAATAATAATTGTAATTTGATTTAAATTAAAATTTAAACTTTCCGTAGTATGAATACTACCAAAAACTTAAAAAAAATCAAATATTACTTGATAAGAAGTACTAACAATAAAAATTACAAGGAACCCTTGAATTCAAATGGAGTTGATGAGATTTGTTAAATTGATACGAGAAAAGACAGCTTCGTTCGTATAATTCAGTATTCTGATAGCTTAGGTTCTTCTCACCTATCCCAGGTGTCATTCAAAGTGGAGAGGAAAGGAAACGACGAAGGACGAAGGAACCAAATTGCACCCCAGACATTTCAGAAAAGAACAATAAAATGTAAGAGGAATAAAAAAAGCCGCAGGGGTTTATAGAGTTATTATAAAAAAAGGAGTTATTATAAAAAGGAGACGAAGGCACGGAATAAGTTTTTTCTCCTCTCTTCATTTTACCCTTAAAATTTGGTTGAGATCTGAATAGGCCCCAAGGCCTACAGCCAACCAACTTTATAGTAGGATACTCGAGGCCATCTTAATTTATTCAACTATATCTGCATGGTAGAATTATATGATATTGTAATAGCTATTGTAAATTCAATTTTAGTAAATAAGTGTTCCAATTTTACAATATGCAATTTATATTTTTAATTGGCTTTCAAGTTTTTAAAGTAAAGTCGAGGAAACAATACTGCTTTGCCCCAATTATGTGTTAAACATATTTCATAACCCACAGTAAAATAATATATATATATATATAGAGTGTAGATAACATCTACTGCATTTCATACCAATCGTAAAATTCTATAAGGCAACTATATATCGAAACATAAACATTTCTTTATTCTACGACTATGCTACAAACCTCGAATCGAATACTCTAAACTCTAAAACAACAAGTTACTCTAAAATAAGTCTGAGGTAAATCTTACATTTATGAAAGGAAATAATAGAATCGTAAATTTAAAAAGTCAATTCTGATTTAAAATAGACGCTATAAATAAGACTAAAAATAGCTATAATTTGTTTCCTTGAGTATAGAGTAATGTAATTGGTAATATCCGTCCACATAGGAAATTACGTGCTTTAAAGTTTTAGGGACTGTAAATAACATTTTTTTTTTTGGGGGGGGGGGCCAATGCTTTTTTGAATAATTAGTACCCTTTTTTTATGTTATTTCAANTACACAGGACGGGGGGGGGGGGGCAATAGGACTCTGAAAAATAGGTGAGGATGTGGGTGGAAAATAGGTCAAACATGCCTCCTATAGACTGTGACTCTAGGTTCTGATTTTTGTTGATAGAATTAAATGCATTAAATAGGATTAAAGTGAGCACCATATACCAACCTGAGTCGACCCTGCCCGGATTATTGGCAATAGAATTAAATTTAGGGTGTGTACACTAGACTGGTCGCTTCCCGGATTTTTCCTAATAGAATTAAATGCACTGAATTAAATTAGGGTGGCGAATTTTGGTGATGGAATACATTGAATTAAACTAAGTATCACGACAGGCTCGAATTAGCCCAGATTTTTACCGTTGAAACTAAATACACACATTGAATTGAATTAGAGTTGGAGCATTAAACCAGCTCGAGTTGGAACGGTAAAACAAATATGAAAAAATGAGGGGATTCTCATTAGTCTGCGAATTTCGGCCAAGGCAATTGTGGGGCATCGTAAGATTTTCGGGCATACTCAAGCCTGGAGTGTATTAACATTATCTGTTCTGGTAGCGAGTGGAAAGTTTAATAAAAAGTAACATCTTGATAATCTAGCTTGCCATACAACATTTTAATGGCAGGTAGTTTACGAACCAATAAAAAAATAAAAAATAATAATAATACTGATAATATTACATAACACCACTTAAGTACGGGAACCCATTTCGGAAAAATCTTTTAAGGTAACGTTTTCGGACGAATAAATACAATTAGTTAAAAACTTGAATACTATAGTTGATAAGACAAAAAACAAGTAATAATTCTTGTTGCACGCCGGAGAATTGTAAAATGGATGTGTCAGTGAGAATTGCGTAGCCCCCCCCCCTCCCCCATATGGGCGCCCATGAACGAAATTGTTTGTTCGACACTCTCATTCATCTTGATAAAATTAATCTAACAAAAAAAAAACCAACAAATGCACTCAGCAAAACAAAACTGAACACAAAATGAATATTTTTTACCTACTAAAAAGTTGAACAACATGTTTCAACACGTCCACACTACTGTTATTGATACGACTTCCTTCGATACGTACCGACTTGATTCGGATTGCGTTAGACTCGGTCCGACATAGTTCAACAAAGCCAAACGACAAGAACACACTTGATTGACATTGTCGCTCAGCATAGTGTAAACGCGGCTTAATGATGTGTTGAGCGAGACGTAAAAAAACGGGGGGGTGGGCGCTAGGACAAAAAAAGCTAATTATGAATCAACCCCTACCTAGCTAGTTAAAATGCTAAGCAAACAAGGAGAACTATTGTTGAATGTACTCCATAACTTTCCTCCTTACTTCACTGCTTTCAAATGATTCTAGAGTTCATTTTTAAAAGCAGGATTTTAAACAAAACTATACAATACAGTCTGAAAGTTCATTTGACAAGAACTAAACATAATCCGTCTACTGTTTACACTCTGAAAGTGAAACAGGGTAAGTTATGAGTTTAGTGAGCAGCACTTAATGAAGTCCCGAGATAATCTTATATATATAATTTTGTCCTTAGAAAACAAACTTAAAGGTCCTTTTCTAAGTTAACTCGAATCCAGTGTCCAGGAAAATTAGTCCTGCAAGACTGCTGAGTTCCATCTATTATTCCAGAGACTATTAGTAGGTACATACTAACTCGAGGAACATTAGTCACTAAAGATCTAGCACGAGTTGTAAAGACTTGTGCAACTTGTTACAAAACTGTATTTAACAGTGGAAGTGGAAACTTAGGACTAAAAACTTGGAACAATTACCGCTGGCTATTGTTTATTAACAACGGTTTTCTCAACTGCTATTAACAAGAGGGACGGTTGTGCAAATGAATTTTGATTTAGTGACGTTAGTAATTACCAAGTCTCTTGATATATTACAAAGAGCTGCAAGTTTTAATAAATGTTTATCGAAACTAAGTCAATTCTTCACAGGTACAATATTTTTAAAAAATCTAATAAATTTCCGTATTCTTCACTATGTATCCCTTTGATTATAATGACCACAAAAAAATATAGAAGAATTAATAAATTTCCATTTTTAATATTATAAGAATTAAGTTTATATTAAATTCTTTTCTAAATTTTTAAAAGCATGCATTAATCAAAAATTTTACTTTAAATGAATCTGGAGGAGTCTCGATTAATTAAAACTTAGACAGAAAATGTATTTGACTCCTTTCCATGATGATGGCCTTACAAAGGTTAAAAATTGCTGTTCTGATTAATCAAAATAATAAAAAAAAAATGCTCATCTTCTACATTTTATGGGAAAAACATTAAATCGTGAATATGTTTTTGGGCATTGATTCAACATAATGACATTTCAATGCGTTTCCATAAAGTGGAGCAAATCAGTATACAATTGTTTAATTTGTTTAGTTGATGAATCTTAAGGTGCGAAATGATAAAATATTAATCCATGTTAATTACCACTTAGTCCACTAGGAGCTCTGACACCATTTTATATAAAATTTAGAACTTCTATGACCGAAATATATAGTACTACAATAAATACAAGTAACCACCAGTCTACCTCCTATTATATTCTAACTTCCTGGCACGATATTTAAGAGCGACACATCTTGCACGTCGAATTATTGAACTTCAGCCCGCCTATTGTCAAATTATTACACTATAAATGAAAACATAACGACCTCCTTTTAAATTTTAACTTCCTGGCACGATATTTAAAAGCGGCAAATTTTTAATGCTATTTTTTGCGTGACAGAAATTTCTGCACTCCAGAGTTAAAACATACCAATCATTTTTAAAAAAATAAGAGCATGTTGAAAAGGGTATTTTATTCAGAAAGGGTTTTTCTACTCTTATAAAATGTATATATAAGTTCTTAAAATTTATATACAAATATTTCCTCCTTGTACTTTACTTATAGTTGAAAGTAGTGTAGCACACTTCTAGTTGAAACGTTACAATATTAATACCGATAAATCGGCTTATCAGTGTGTTTTTGAAACAAAAAATTGAAAACACATGCATTCCATAGTAACTCTGCTTTAAGGCAGGACGTAAATAATTTAAAGAATTCTTTATTTCGAAAAAAGGGAAAAAAGCATGTATAAGGTTTTCATATTTTTTTCTAAATATTTTCTACTTTTTCCTCCTCTACAACGAACTCGGCACAAAATTGTAAATAATTACTACGTTTCCACGTGTGTAAATATGAATTGAATCATGATTTTGGATTTAAGAAGCTAGGTGTTTCCAAGAGTAATATTTAGTCCGTATTCAATACGAAATAAAAATAACAAAATTTCTTGGTTACTTTTGGTAAAGGTTATAAATAATTTTGTAACCTTCACCTTTTATAACAAGGATCTTATATAAACCGGGTAGAGGGTCGCGGCAAAAAAATGACCCTATATGTAAAATATGAGCTCCAATGGGACAAATTACCTTCCGCATGGTTATAGGTTACCAAGAAACGTGTGGCAGGTTACATCAATGTTGCATGTTATAACCTGATTCAAAATTAACCAGAAGTAAACCTTAAAACTATCAAAGAAAGTAATTTGTCCCAGTCAAAAGGTCGTGAAGCATGTGCAGTATGTTTTTTTTCTTCAATTTCTCTTACTCAACTAATACCTCCATGAGGTCATTTTTTTGCCTCAAACCCCTTCTTAACATTCCATTTTCTTTATAAAAGATCTTTGTTTTATAACCATGATTATTTCTTATTTTGACAGATTTGACTACAGTTTCAACAGAAATACGCTAGGTGCGCTCACACCCACGCTCTGCGCATGTCAGGATCGAGTTTAGGTGTTTCCATGCAACTCGATCAAGATACGATCCTAGAAGTTTGTCGTATCAGGATCGGTGACGTATTTCATACGTATTGAATCTAGATTTCCACGGACACTTCGGATCCAAAAACTGTATTCAACCCGTATTTAAACATCATGGAAACGTAGTATGTAAATGAGAAACAATATTTATTCTATAAAGATAGAGTATAAAAAGAAAATAAGGATAAAAACTTAGAGGTTAAAACAAAAATGAACATAAAATATACACAAACAGTCAAGCGGATGAAGTTATAGAAGTTTTTCCTTTATCGTATAAAATTATCACGAGTTCTGCATTCTTGAAGAGCATCAGGGTTTTAAAATAATCCAATGATTGTACTATAATATTCTAAAAATAAACTAAATCTAATAATATTCTAAAAATAAAGCCCAACTTTATCTATCCGAGTATCATAAAACTTTATGTTCTACTCGACAATATTTCTCTTGAACTAAAATTTATTAAATTTTAGTACCATGTTTCAAAACTTTATATTTCACTATATAATTTTAATAAATCTTAAAACTTGTCTAGATATAAACATATTATTAATCATACCAAAGTATTTGCTATTCCAGAATCGAAGATTTATTAAAATCCTGGTCAAAGAGAAATAGCGGGCAAAACGTCCGCAGTTCGGTTAAAAACAAAATTAAACATCAAAATCACAAAGGTAAATTTTTAATTAATTTCTATGAATTCAGGAGCAGAAATAGTGTACCGACCGACCATATTCAATGCATCTGCACTACTATTCTCTACTTTGGTATATGATTCCTTTGAACTACGGAAACACAGATACATTCATCATCTACGACATAAATCACGGTACAGAATGCCACTATAGCTTCCTAATCAATAATATCCTATCAAATACAAAATATAATTCATTGTATTACACATTGCATCAGAATAAATCTGGTGTCTATAAAATCAATTAATAACATACAAAAATAAAATAAAGGCCATCCCAAGAGGAATGATTTTAATTTTTCGATTAAAAAAATATAGGATTTATGTTTTAATAAAGTTTAAAGGTTCATAGCTTGCGTTTTAAACGCGCGTTTAGGCTATATACTATAGGTAAACATAAATTCCCGAAGCCATGATAATCTAACAAAGCCGTATTATTAAAATATAATACTAACTTTCTAAAAGAATGGTTTCAAAATACAAAATCAAGTGTGTATTTAATATTTACTATGTAAAAGGAGGACTCAAAAAATGAAATCAAAAATATAAACAAGAAAGTAAACGGAGGTTTCAAGAAAACGGGAAGGTTTCATTCAGTTTAGCTTCAACGCGAGAAAGGTTTGGCACCAACTTTTCTCCTATCATGTTATGATAGCCTATAGATTATTCTATAGCGCGTAGGAAACGATGTCTTTGAACCTACCTTTAAGATCACACGAAGATTTTGAGGTTCGCACTTTATTAACTTTTGACTTTAGGAAGAGCATGCTGATAAGAGAGCTTGATATAGATAACAGCACTATAGATATTCAAACCGGGTTAAAATACACCATGGTACCTGTACAAACGTATTCCCTGCCTATTGTTCAGTATATATCACTCGTTTACATTAATTACACCATTAAATGTTTTCTAAACCCTTAATGGTTTATAGTATAAATAAAAGTCTTTTATATGATGAAGCTATTTCGTCATTTACTTTATCTATTTAGGTTCACGGGTATCGTTTAAAAAAAACACGACCAATTAATATATTTGAGGAGGATGCGCACGAATTGGACTAAGTCATGTTGTAATAAAATACGTGTGGTGTCGTGGGACACCCGGTAGAAACGAAGTTCCTTACGCTTTTCATTACATATAAATTATAAAATCACAGTAATAACTACTTATACATGGTGGAGTTAAAAAAGAGACAAAATTAAAAGTAATTACATTAAGTAACAAAATTAAAGTAACTAATTCTCCAGCGGAGTTAAGAGAAAATTAAATAAAAATCTTTTTATTGTCGTTGAAGCGAGCGTCTTTCAATAAATAATCTCTCATCATAATCACACGTCTTTTAAAAAAAGTTAATCATAAATTTAAGTTAAAGCAGATGGTTGTAGAACGAAAAAGAATAGTCCTCTTAGACCCGGCGTCGGCATTCCTCCAATTAAATATTAAAATAAAAAATATAAATCATTAATACACAAAAGATTCTGCTTGTATCAGGTTGAAATTTTACATGCTTATTTCAATTGTACTATAGGTGACGAATACAAAGTTTCATTTAAATCGTTACGTTAGAACGTAAGATATCGGTAAAAACATTGTTTTCTTTATTTTAATCGTCGTTTTGGTCCGCTTTAATAAATTTAGCGATCTTTATCACTTTATAGCAGTGTCGATGTTCGTTTTACTAAAAAAATGTATTTAAAAAAGTTGTTTGTCTCATTAAATAGATGAAGTTAAAATTTTTTCCCGTTTTTTTCGCGAGAGTTGCGCGCGAACGCTTCGGCGGATAACACTGTCCAAAGAACCAAAGAATTGGTAAAATGAACATGTGTACCAAATTTCAACTAAATCGGTCAACTTTTACACAAGTTATCGCCATTATCGGTAGATTTAGTGACGGATTTTGCGTGACAGTGATTTTGGTCGTTTTTTTCGGATTCACTCCCGGGCCCAGAACGTGCCATAAGGAACTCCGTTCCAACAACATGACACGAATCTACAGACGTGTAGATCTGTCAGCCATGTTGTTAGTACGCTAACAAACTCAGTGGAAATTTATCTACCGCGGACAGTCCATCGCGGCAGGTTGCCTTCTGTTTGACCAGGATGATGCAATATTGACCACACAGCCTGCTATCTGTTTGACCATTAATCTTAATCTTTATAATTTTTTGTGAACAGTTTAAAATTAAGAATATGTTTATCTGAATTATAAATTAATAATGACAAGAAGATACGACGAAATATATATTGTTTACCAAAAGCTACTTTGTGTTCGGTAAAAATTAGTTAATATAAACATTAATAAACTCGGTAATAGTATAAATTTATTTGTTTCTTTTGTTTGCATTATGAAAATGTAACCTGGACCGTGAAACCTACTTTAAATATATCTTCGTATTTTAGAGGAGGTCTCTTTTTATAGCATAGTTAAAAAACTTACACAAAGCGGAATAATTATGTTTTATACTGCTATAAAATATAAAAAATTAAACGGTAAAACTTCCAGAATTGTTATAATCAAAAAGTATCAATTATTATAGAGTAGTTGTGAATATAGATATAAAAAAATATATATATTACCTGAAAAAGAAGTTTTGTTAAGCGAAATGTTCAGTAAACTTTTTCCTCTTGCAAAACACGACACAGTTAAAACAGTAATAAACTAAAAGATTACTTAAACAATTTTAAAAATGCCTAGATTAAAACAAAAGAAGCATTTTCTTCAAACAATAACGGCACAACGAAAAAATTGAAAATCACTTTCTAACATGGCGTCCAATCAATTATGAAGTGCGTTCAAAGCCACGTCATAACCTCAATCAGTCAGTGTTACCATTTAAATAAAAAAAAATTCACTAAAAACATATGTTTCTACTATAACACTATCTTTTACTTTAAATTTATTAATTTACTTTATGTTTTGATAGAAGTTTGAGACTGTGCATTTTAATTATTTAATTTATTTAATTATTTCTTATAATTATTATGAATAGCTAAGCTTGAAAGTGAAACATACCCTCTACAAATAATATCTCTTTAACACAAAACTACGATGTTTTTGAAAATATTAATAAACAATCAACAATCCTTTATAGTCAATCAGTCAATCCTTAACTTTCGCGATAGGAAGTTCCCACAAAAATACCGTGAATGTTAAAATGAAAAATAAATAAAAAAATGTTAAAAACTCAAAAGGAACAAGTAGATACACTTGACAAAAATATAAAGTTAAGTATGTAAAAGTATAAGTTAAATATAAGGAGACCGAATACATGTTGAGTGCAAGAAGGTAGAAACAGAACTAAAATGTTTTATAAGGTGTTGTTTCCAATCTTCCTAGAAAACATGTGACGCTCGTTTATAACTCACAATACCTATCTTCAAAAATAAAGAATATTTTTTCTGACATTTTCTCTGAATTAATTTTTACTCCCACAATTCTGTGAACAAACACATCGTATAGGATGTAAAATTGACAATTTTTTTTAAATATAGCTATATTAAAGTAATAAACAGCCTACGCACCAAGTTATATTAAAGTAGTCCATATTCCATATGCGAATGTAAATACACGCATTATGTCACTAATTAATTCTCCCGAATAAGCGAAACTGTCGGACTGTATTTAATTATTACTTTTGTTTATCATGAATTCTACTTCAAATTTATTTTAGTAATTTCTGTTGTTTACATAACAGATAAGTAACCTGAACAGTGAAACCTACCTCAAACAAATTATTCTACAAAAGACTACTTAATATGGCCGGGTAAAAAATCAGACGCAATCAACGCAGGACAGGACAGCAAAGTTTATTTGAACTTACTGAAATGTATGAGAATTGAACGGCAGATCGACAAGTCGATCGCAGACCGGCGAAAATATTTTACAGGTACTTGTCTAAAATGGTACCTTTCGTTAAACAATATTTTCGCCGATCCGCAGAAAAATTAATTAAAATATAGCTCTATATATTTTCAAATCTTCCGACCTAGGGTCTTTTCTGTTAGTCCCCCCCCCCCCAC
>KZ651880.1:145064-171405 GCA_001010745.2 Gerris buenoi
AAAGGACCCAGAACGAGTAGAAAAGCAAATAATAAGTTAGTTGGAATTGGTCACACTTAGGGCTAAAATTCATTCTCGATTTCGCCTAGGAGTATGATTTTTTTGTACATGTATGCCGCAGTTCTTAATATTCGGCCCAGTAGTATAGGCTTCACTCGCCTGCACAGACGACAGACAGACATTTTATTAAACCACTTTTTTGGACTCAGGAGACCTCAAAACATGTAAATCCAAATTTCAAAATTCGAGTTTTTGCGAAATCAAAACTTTCTTTACATAAGAACGTAAAAAGGGTAAGAATAAACGTAGAAATAAGCTAAATATTATTTAATCATTACATAATAACATAATATCATTATATTATTATGTAATGTAAAGTCCCGACAACTCTCCTGGAAATTAAAAATTAAGCTAAGGAAATTAAATTAAGCTAAGGCAACCACATTTATTCTAATAAAAATAAATATTTGTTCTGATTTTTTGGTCTTCAAATAGATATGATAACTTATCTAATTAGTTTTATTTGTTTTCTAAATGTAAAATTAACTCCGTTGTCACGGGCCTAAAGGCTTGTATTGTAATAGAAAACCAACATTATAATAAATAATTATATTAATAGTTTTAAAGATCTACAATACGTAATTGCAAGATGATTAAATTGAGGATTAATTATTTTATTAGTTTCCGTACATTATTCTTTAACTTCTATAATAATGACTACTTATCAGAGTGAATAATATTACTGTAATCATAATTAAATATTTAATAAATGCTTAATTCATTATATTATTTAATTATGAAATGAAAAGGCTCCCTTTAAATTTATAGGTACAGAATTAAAAATTGAAAGCAATATTTTTATGCAGCTTTCTTATTCAGCTTTCTTCTTTAATACATTCTCTTATAATCCCTCATTAAATTATAATTTACTTTCGGAACAGGAAAATGGTTTTATCATAATGGAATACAATCTAATTTTATCACGGGGAATACAATAATTATATCACTTCCAAAAATTAATAATAAACTAAAAATTTGGCTTAAAAAAGATATAAATAAATACGGGCTGCATCTGTTAGTGTTAGGTCGAGTGAAAATGTCCCCAAAATCATACATTGGCTTTCAATTTTCACAAAGGTGAAATTTTTTTTTTTCAAACTTTTTTTCTCACTTTTTCACAAAGGTAGCTTTTAATTTTGATAGCTGTAATCTATTAGTTGACCATTCAAGTTATTGTTCACGTTTTGTGGCGTTCCAACTCAAATTCAAAAGAGAAAAGATCAACTGAGTAATAATCAACATATAGTTATGTGGAAAAACATACCAACATACTACGTGGAAAGAAGTCTAGTGCTCGAAACTCTAGGAGCACAGACAAATTTTATATGAGAGGAAACAGTGTTGGAAACAATTTGTTACAGAATGGTATACTTAATCTTAGATTGAAAAGTAGTTAGAGTTATATGAATGTTTATCTTAGTTGTTATTCCGTGCTATTAAATCCCATTTCTTAAATAAATATAGTGTAATCGGCCCTAGCGGCTATTGGCAGAACTACTTGGTACTAATATATCATTTAAGCTAGACCAGGTGCTACTGTATAGAAGTATGTATAAACTCTTGTTTGAGTTAGAAGCGTTAGGGCGGTACAATTTGTAAGTAAAACTATAAGTTATCGTTCCTGGTGGTTGTTGTAAGAATTATTAAGTAATTCTGATAAATAGCCGCCGAACTAGTAGTAGTAGTCTAGTACTTCCTACTAGAACGGGTAGGAAGAACCACTTGTTCGAACCTTGCAATTAGGCCATCACTTAGGCCCTTTGTACGCCCCGTGGTGGAGAGTTCCAGTTACTTCACACATCATACATTTGCACATTGTACCGCCGAAGCGATTATGGTGTGGTCATTAGTAAGCTATATAAGCGAGCGTCAAAGCGTGGGGGAAGAGTCCTCATATAGTGTCCCTCGCCCTGCTCCGTCCTCGAACCATAGATACCAATTACATCATCATGACACGGATCGGGCCTACATCAAAGAGTGGGGGAAGAGTCCCCATAAAGGGTGTCCCTCGCCCTGCACCGTCCGCGATTCATTGATGCAATTCAGAGTATCATGGCACGGGATCGAACCCACGTTACCCACGACCTCGAGTTGCCTCGACTCAGTGATAGCTGCGCGGTGTCTTTAGCACCTCGGTCACCCTGGCTCCCTAACCGCCGAACTAAGTTTTCACAATTATAATCATTTAGAACTTATTTTAATTTTTTTTTATGCTGTAACGGATCATCGGTCATGTAACAAAACAGCCCTATCTGCTACGATTCTATCCAATACCAATAATTTCCCTTTTTTCTGGCCTCCTAATCTACTGTTCTACGTTCTACTCGTGATCCTGCAATGCAGTCCTCTGTCTCGTTTGCCAAGCGGATTCTAATCTAAGACTTGTTTTTCCAAAGCTCCAGCATCGTTCCTGAATGTATGGCCAATCCATCTCCACTTTCTTTTAAGTATTTCAATCTCAATATCATTTTCCTGTTTTCACCTATAACTCTTGGTTGGTTTGAGATCACTATTGCAGCTAAAATAGTCGGAGTGTCTTCCGCAGAAATCAGTTTATGAAAGGTTTTAACTTATTGTTTACAGTCACATGTCATGTTCAAATCCATACCAGAAGCACTGATTTTACATTGATGTGAAAGATACGCAGCTTTGTTCAGTGACATTGACTTCCTTACAGGGTATAAAACTGTACAAAAGTAGCGAAAGCCTTCGCTATCCACCTCTGAACAACTTCATCAGTTCCTTCTGTATGCAATACTTCACTTCCCACGTAGTTAAAAGCCTGAATGATTTCGGAGCATTCTTCCCTGACTTTTATAGCCATGGCTTTTATTCCAACACTTACTTAAAGTAAATGCTTACATTCTGCCCATTTATTTAAAATAAATGGAGATCTGAAAACTATCCAGCCATGTCTGCCATTCTATGAATGAGAAAGCAGAAGTCATCGGCTAAGTCCAAGTCTTTAAGCCTGTTTATTAGGTTGTACTGAATTCTTCTTTTCTTAGTATTATTTATTCTCATTGGAACACATAGTTTACGTTTTTGAAAAACGTATACGATCAATCGTACATTAAATATGACTTAAGTTAAGCACCATAACTCTATAATTTTTTTTAAAAAATTCAAATAATCCTTCTTAAAGGCTGTGGCCTCAATCACTTAATATACACTAATTTTAAAGGAGCTAACCAGTTTTTTCTTTGTTTTATTTCATGCCAAGTGTAAATAAAAACCAAGAGCATAATCCAAGGGTTGAATCCTTGGGAAAATGACTATACAGAACTATTTACTATGCTGGACTCTTTAAAAATGATGAAACATTAAAAGAGACTCTAGACATTTAAATGTTTCGGCTCTAGTATCGATAGTAATAAAGTTAAAAGCTAACCTATTTCTGAATGAGGCACCAAGTGAAAAAATAACCTAAAAACTAAACGAAGAAAAATGAGGATTACCAATGCAACGAGGTTTAAACAGCTTTTCCTTAAAAATATAGAGAAAAAAAACTAACAAAAATCTATTTAATTAGGGTTCTTTAATTTTGTGGGTAAGGCTCAAATATCAAGTGACTAATTAAAACTGATTCTATCATTTTACCAAAAGTCTACAAATTAGTTATTAACTTGGTGGGTAAGCTTCCGCGGGTAGACTCTTAATAAACAGCTTGGTTTTCTGGTGAAATCCGCGTCACGAAGGTGAAGTCCGACGTTTCGCTTCCACTGCTGGAAGCATCTTCAGGGGTGTGGTGCATCTTGGTGTCGAAGCAATCACAACAGTGATGGGGGTTAGTGTGTGGGTCAGTACATCTTGTGATTGCTTCGAGTCAACACCACGATGCACCACTCCCCTGAAGATGCTTTCAGCAGTGGAAGCGAAACGTCGGACTTCAACCCCTTCGTGACGCGGATTTCACCGGAAAACCAAGCTGTTTTTAAATGAGTTATTAGTTAAAAGTGTTTGATAGGGACTTTTTACACACAAGCTTAACTTGCGAATTGCTTGAAAAACTATACGGACCTTTAAAAACTAGCTTTAAAAAAATAAAAATACATTCAAATTGATAATACGAAAATAACTAAATATGAAATAGCATTTTATAAAAATTCCTCTTTTACCTAATTTTATTTTAATATCTCTTTTAGTTTCTATTATTTTTCCTGAAATATGATAAAAACAAACATCACCAATGGACCAATTTATTCACATTATCTAGTGTCCTAAAAAACTAAGGAGTAATGTATTGTTTGAGCGGTATAGAGTCCTAAGCAAAGAGCATCTACAAGTCTAGGATGCTGTTTGCATTGCTACATCTACAAATACAAAACCCTAATATTTATACAATGCCACGTTTTAGAATTAGCTGAGATTAAAGTTTANTTCAAGTTATTGTTCACGTTTTGTGGCGTTCCAACTCAAATTCAAAAGAGAAAAGATCAACTGAGTAATAATCAACATATAGTTATGTGGAAAAAACATACCAACATACTATGTGGAAAAAAGTCTAATGCTCGAAACTCTAGGAGCACAGAAAAATGTTATATGAGACAAACAATGCTGAAAACAATTTGTTACAGAATGGTATATTTAAACCTAAGATTGAAAAGTAGTTAGAGTTATTTGAATGTTTATCTTAGTTGTTACTAAGTGCTATTAAATCAACATTTCTTAAATAAATATAGAGTAATCGGCCCTAGCGGCTATTGGCAGAACTACTTGGTACTAATATATCATTTAAACTAGACCAGTTGCTACTGTATAGAAGTATTAACTATTGTTTGAGTTAAAAGCGTTACGCCGCAGACGGTACAATTCGTAAGTAAATCTGTAAGTTATCGTTCCTGGTGGTTCATAAATAACCACCGAACTAAGAGTTCACAATTATATTAATTTGGAACTTATTTTATTTTATTTTTTTGCTATAGTGGAGCATTGGTCATGTAACCAAACAGCATTATATGCTACGATTCTGCCCAATAATTTTCCTTTTTCTGGCCCCTTAATCTACTGTTCTGCTCGTAAACCTGCAATGCAGTCCTCTGTCTTGTTTACAATAAAATTGATAATACGAAAATAACTAAATATGAAATAGCATTTTATAAAAATGCCTTATTACCTAATTTTATTTTAATATCTTGTGGATGCAAGACACAAGTGTAAACAAACCTGGGTGTCACATGTTAATTTAATTTAATTTGTTGTTATTGTTTACTTTTCTTTTGACATGTTTTTCACTTTATGATATTTTAGTCTCTATTATTTTACCTGAAATATGATAAAAACTAACATCACCAATGGACCAATTTATTCGCATTATCTAATGTCCTAAAAACTAAGGAGTAATGTATTGTTTGAGCGGTATAGAGTCCTAAGCAAAGAGCATCTACAAGTCTAGGATGTTGTTTGCATTGCTACATCTACAAATACAAAACCCTAATATTTATACAATGCCACGTTTTAGAATTAGCTGAGATTAAAGTTTACTCGAACGATACACTTTTGTTCTTTTAAAACAAAAATCTGTTCGATACAACTCATACTTCCTAAACATTCTCTCATACGAGTAGGTACATAATAATCTAGCGTTATAAATTTATTGCTTCGTTTTAGTTGTTTCAATTTGTACGGGATAACGACATGCATCGTTATAAATTTATTGCTTCGTAGGTACATTGAATTATAATTGAACATTTCATTAAAAATGTATCATAAAAATAGCTCCCCACACGTCATGAAATCGAACCCGGTCTATCGCCGTCCTCATTAATACCATTTTTCTTAGAAACTATATTTTTCTTGGGAAACGACTTATAAAGTTGGATTTGTATNTATTGTTTGAGCGGTATAGAGTCCTAAGCAAAGAGCATCTACAAGTCTAGGATGCTGTTTGCATTGCTACATCTACAAATACAAAACCCTAATATTTATACAATGCCACGTTTTAGAATTAGCTGAGATTAAAGTTTACTCGACCGATACACTTTTGTTCTTTTAAAACAAAAATCTGGACCGATACAACTCTTACTTCCTAAACTTTCATTCATACGAGTAGGTACATAATAATCTAGCGTTATACATTTATTAGTGGCTTCGTAGGTACATTGAATTATAATTGAACATTTCATTAAAATTTATCAAAAAAATAGCTCCCCACACGTCATGAAATCGAACCCGGTCTACCGCCGTCCTCATTAATAGCATTTTTCTTAGAAACTATATTTTTCTTGGGAAACGACTTATAAAGTTGGATTTGTATTTAAATGGACCACATATTAGAGTTGTTTAATCAAATCTTTTTTAAAAAAAATAATTCTGTTTTTCACGTTTTTTAAGATTTTCGATCGAGAACCTCCAAAATGCAGAACTAAATTATTATGATCGATTTCTCTGAAAATGTATGCCTAAGTCTTTTTACAAGTATAAAATTGTGTCTAAGAGTGTCGAGGTTGCAGCGTTTAAGAAACGAGTATATCAGTCAACAGATGGAGGCTGAGCAATCAGTTATTGAGAGGATTGAGGAGCGTTCTCTTCGGTGGTATGGGCACGTCCAAAGGATGGGAGAGGAAAGATGGCCTCACCGGATATTGAATTGGTCACCGCCTGGTCGAAGAAAACGAGGACGTCCAAAAGCAACCTGGAGAGGAGGTGTGGCCAGAGCGATGAGAGCCCGCAACTTGCAAGATGAAGATTGTTTAGACCGAGTTGCGTGGAGGATGGGAATAGGGTAACTGCTGCTAAGTGGAGAAGCCCTCAAAAGTAAAGTAAGTATAAAATTGTGAATTTAGCAACATTTAAGCCGTGTCCAGACAGCCGAACTGAACAGAGCAAACGAGCCAAGCATTGGTCTCTGCGCATGCTCAGTACAAAGTGCGCCTGCGCATCTCAGACTGGGCATGCGCAGAGACCAATGCTCGGCTCGTTTCCACTGTTCGGTTCGGCAGTCTGGGCACGGCTTCAATGTTCGCAGACAGTAGAAATTAATATGGGACCATCTATGGACTACTTTCAACAAACCAGTAAATTCATTTCAATTTCTTAAAAACGCATGATTACGTTTAAGGTTTTAGGAACAGAAAATAGTATTTACACATGTGGAAGAGAATCCCAAAAGATGCAGAAGGTTAATATGAGTCCAACAATAAACAAATTATGAGTAATTATAACCAACCTTCCAAATTTCATCAAAATCGGGCGAGTTGTTCTGAAGATATGATGCTTCTCATACATATTGGGCAGAACGAATGACAGACACGAGACCGAAAATGACTCAAACGGATTTCTGAATAAATTTCAGATATATAAATTTCTTTCTTTTTAACGATCACAGTACTTCAGGCTTAAATATCCTTCGGTAAGCTCGGAGGCAAAACAGTTTTAACTCTAAAATAAAAGATCTTTAAAAGGCTTATCAAACAAATCAACAAACAAAGCTCAATAAAACAGGAGCAAAGACGTTGAAATGAACGGAAAAACAAATCAAATTGTATGTAATAAAAGTCCGAAATGGAAATGGAATAGTGAATAGAGTAACAGTACTACAATCATCTGTTTAGCGAGCTAGTTAAGTACTATAACCGATATTATCATAAAATATGTTAGTTTCTTCGATATAATCACATAATTAGATATTCATTATGACAGCAATGGAATGCAAGTTTTCGGTTCTGTCATTATTTGAGTCTCATTTTTAAGCAAATCTGTAGGCATCACGCAATGACAAATTAGAGTAACAACTCAAAAGAATCAGAACTGCGACCTCTAGTTTATGTAAATTCCATGAAGTGACACGAATAAGTAATTTTCGTCTCCATTCATCTCTTTTATACCATTCTATGTCAGTATCCATTTCATTTCTCGATTACCTCTCCCTTCAAAATCGTTTTTGAAAAGTAACTTTTACACGAAAGGGAACAATAATTTCTAGACCGAAACTATATTTCACCTGAAAGCCATTCAGACCAGAAAAGGAAAAGGGGGGAGAAATTTATAGTGGCAACTTCGAGACTAACCCCCTTCCTCCTTTCATCTCTTCCACATCGGAAACCAGAAATTTTCCGAGTTACAACTGCGAATTTTCCAAAAGGAATTTATAGGTAAAAGGTTAAAACAAACGAAGTATTAATCATTCAAAAACAGCTGAGAAGACCTACCAAAAAGTTGTCCGTTAATTAGACCGGAACGCATTATAATTGACAATGTTTGGTCCGGAAACTTTTAATTGATCTGCGAAGTAGAAACTTCGTACCAAGTAGAAACCAAACAGCAGATAACACACCTCTAGTTATACCGAAAATGTTTAGCATCGATCACTATAATTAGACTGAGAAATAAAATAACTTAATCACCTTACTCCGATAAAAAAATACACGAACTGTAATTTTCTAAATAATTGTTCCTTGGAAACAATTTTAATTGCTTGATGAAACAAAACGCTATAAATCAATTTTTAATTATTACGAATGTGGAAGCTCCAGTCTTAAAGACACTAGATCCCATAATAATTAGAATTAAATTATCAAAATGCTGAAACAACTCAACTATAATTTTGATAAGATAGATGATTTATTCTAATTTAATAATAACAAAAATGTGTCGCTTTGGATCACACGAGGATAACAGTGAAAAAGAAGAATAAGAAAAAAAAAATAGCATAAGACGTTGGCACATTTTAATGCAAGCTGCAGATCCGATCATGTTTCAATCACAAACACTTATAATTTATATTTAGAAAGCTAATACATATATATTAAGTTGATACATAAATACAAACATATATGTAAGGAGTAATATGGGATGAAGGTCAATAAATCTAGCACTTTGTAGTAGAATTCATTCAGTAGCTATCACTACAAGAAAATGAATAGACCAATTCTGATTGGATCATTAAAATGAACGGTCCAATGACCTAGAGCTTGGTTTAATGATAATAGTTTCATCGCTAGAATTACTAACAGTGTTTTGTATTCCAGCAGCAACTGCACGGAGATTCGCTTCCATAACTAGAATCATGCATAGTTTATAGTTAATTGCTGTTCAATACTACTGAATGAGTGGCTAATAGAGAGAATTTGAATAATTATTAAAATAATATTTGAATCCAAGAAATGTTTAAGTAAAGCACTTTATTAAACCAATACTGTTGGATAAATGGTCCAAAAGCTATAGAAGTGTCTGTGAATTCAAAGCCCAAGCCAATAAAAACTTCTTTTTTTTTTAAATAATATTCCATAGAATGTGAGTCCTATCCATCTCTTATTGGGTTTTTCTATGGTTGTAGCGTGGTAGCTGTACTCAAAGCTATTTTTCTTCCTTTATGCACAAATTTATCTATAATTCTATTGGGTATTTGTGCAATCTGTTTAATTATTGATATTTCTCCATTTTGCTCTTGTAGCTTGTAGTGTCATCAGAATGTAAAACAGTCTATGTTTAAAGCTATATGGAATGCTGCTAATTTATGTTTAATGCTTGAATTTGAACTTTAATGTATTACTATATCTGTATAGGTTTGGTTTCTTTTTCTGTATACTCGTATTTTGGACCTGTTCTTATTATTTACTTTGGTTATAGTTAGATCTAGAAAGTTAATTTTGTTATCTTTTTCTGTTTCTATGGTGAACTGTATTTTTGGGTGTATAGAGTTGACAAGGTTTAAGAACTTCTTAAACAGTCTGTCACTTTCTAGTTTTCTAGCCATAAGCATAAAACGTCATCGACATAGCGCCACTAGTATTTTAACTCATTTTAAGAGCTTTGATTTGATTTTACTTTCAATGTAGTCCATAGAAATATCTGCGAATAATGGTAGTAATAAAGAAAAAATATTTTGTTTAAGGATTTGATCGAAGTTATTTTATACAAGATATTATAAATGGCTGATTTTTTTATTGTTCAATATATTTGCAATGCCTTAAATAATTTGTTTCTGTTTATTTTCTACTAATCTGTGTAATTATATGAAATGAATCCTAATAAAATTCTCTCAAATTATAAGGTTTGTGATATCTAAGATTAGTGGTGGCCAAAAACTAGTAGAACTTATGTTTTAACTTAAGCTATACCATTTACACCCTTGAAGATAGTAATATTGATCCGAATTCACAAAGAAGAAGTGACATTTAAACTTAAATGCAGGACAATGGATAGCTATGGCTAATCTTACCCTAGATAAGAAGATAGGAGTTTCGGTACATGGCCACTATTGATCACCTAGTTGGTTGAGGAGACACTCTAACGAAACTTTGATACTTTAGACAAAGCAATGATGGTAATTAGCTCCTCAACATGGTAAGTATAAACACAAGGGTTATAGCTAGCTCGATTCAACACTATTTTAGAAACAAAAATATTCCTGGCATTATTTTTAGCAAAGTTCATACAAACAGAAGTAAATATAACAACAAAAGTAACATTTTTTAAAACAGATTCTAAAGAGTTTAACAAATTTTAGAAAATATAAGACAATAGGTTTGTTCCAACCACACCTCAAACTAGTTTCAAACTGTAGTAGTAGTAGTAGTAGTCTAGTACTTCCTACTAGAACGGGTAGGACGAACCACTTGTTCGAACCTTGCAATTAGGCCTTCACTCGGGCCCTTTTTACACCCCGCGGTGGAGAGTTGCAGCCACTTCACACATCATACATATGTACATTGTACCGCCGAAGCGAGTATGATGTGATCAATAGTGAGCCATATAAATCAGAGTGTCACGCCGAGGAATCGAACCCCATCTCGTTCCACTCATGATTCAGTGATAGCTGAGCAGAGGTGGTTTTACCACCACGGCTACGCTACCTCCCTTTTCTTGACTTACAGTTTCAAACTGTAAGTCATGTGCATTAGCAAAAAAACGTTCAAATGTGGTCCTATGCGCATGCGTCGGACAGTTCCAAACCAGTTTGAAGTGTGGTTGGAACAAACCACACTTAAATGTTATATGACGTGAGAATCGTTTAAAATAGAGAAAACAACGTTGTCACTAATATCTTATGCTCTAACGCTAAAGCTAACGTAGAGATTTTATTAAAACATTACCTAAATCATCTAAAATGTGTAGTGGATGCATTTATTTGTCGTAATGCATTGACAATTGACACATGATTAATAAAAAGATTTATTTGAATTAACAAGTCATAATGATCAACTATTCCCTTATTATTCAATATTCAGTGTATTGCGCTCACTTTAATAAAAGAGCAACGCGATCTATTCTATTTAAGTTATTAAATAGATGGATTTGTGAAGGCGTGGACATACACACTTGAATTTATTTACTAATCATATCTGAAGACCATCTCCCCAAACATGTATGTAAAATTTCAATCTGATACTAGTAGAAGTTTTTGTGTAGTGAAGTAATACATTTGATAACACATAGTTTGAGTGGAGATGGCTGGAGCGTCAGGGTTAAGTAATAGTTCTGTTCCCTCACAACACTCTTTTCACAATCATTCTTTTTTTACTATCAACTCTTCATGATCAACTATTTTCTTAATTTTTAATAATTAGTGTATTATGCTCGCTTCAATGAAAGAGCCAGGTGGCGCTTATGGCCAGATATAAAAATAGTTTGTAGTGGATTTTTTTATTATTATTTTTTTTTTTTAAATCTTCATAACGACTGCGCTTAGTATAGTAAGCTTTATCTTTAATAAAAGAAGATCAAGCTATCATCCCCTTTACTTAATTAAAAATGCTAATTTATGATTGCATTAGTTTTAAACTCTAAAAAACACTAAAATTTCAAAGAATTCAACAATATTCTTTCATAAAAATTTATAGTGAAATTTCAAGGTCTAAATAAACAATTTTGTTTAATACGCTTTTTGTCTAAAAGGTTATAATTTATTTAGCTTATTAAATAATTGGGTTGAAGACATTAAAAGATAAATTAATAAATCTTGAATTAATGGGTGTTCTTTATTTTCTTTTTTTCTTTTTAGGGTGTAGGAGAGGAAATGACTTATTATAAGGAGTTATGTTGGTTCATCGCTTCCAAGCTGGCGTAACACCGCTCGTTTCCTTCCGATAATCATTATTACATTAAGCTAAGAACAATGACTTCCCTATCTCCAGAGCTCCTCTATTCTCTCTACCGCCATTAAATCGGCCGACTTTATTGCATCTTGTAATTACCCCCACTCTTTTACACGGAGAGAAATAATTAATTACTTTCGAAGAGGGAGGTGTTCAGTGTTCAAGCCTTTGCTGTCGGAGTGTAATCCTGAGGCCTCGCTAGCTAACCACCCAGGATAGATAGGAGTTGTACATCCAGGAATAAAGTTTTAAAAACTCTTCATGGAGGCTAGGAAAAGGATCTCTTTTAGACAAGGAGATATAAAAGCCCAAGCAACCTATAGCAAAGGTTTCCTAAAAAAAAACATTAATCATCAAGTTATACTACACCGTTCTTTACCACCCTCTTCGTCTTTATCCGAACCACCCTTTTTTCCCGAACATCCAGGATTATTCTTCTTTCTGTCTAAACTTTTAGCCCTTTCATAAATATAACACACGATACATTTTTCAAAAGATACACTACTGTGTAACTTAATTTATTATATATCATTGTTGTATTATGCACGTTATATTTATAAATTTTCTCGCGAATAAATGTATATCCCTTTTTGCATTAAATACATAAATCCATTACCTTACGTTTCCAGTTCAGCTCCTTTTTAAAATAAGAGCTTACAGGTTTAAAAGTAGCATTATCATACAGCTTCTGAACTCTCACACTATCAAACTTGCATAGGAAAGTACCTTAACATGCATACTGATGTACTGCCTTCTTTCAATGTATAGGTAAACGAAACCTTCTAACTTTTTTTACTAATTTATAACCGTGAAAAAGGGATTTTTTTTATCTAACATTTAGAATCCTTAAGAAGGAAGTTTATCTAAAAATATAATTCCGGAGTACTACATCACACGCTACACATTTCCTGTTTTCAGTCAAATCCAAGTAAGAAGTAATATATTATCTTTTCTAGCAATGTATCAAAAATATTCAAAGATGTTACCTTCTCCATCTAATAAATATTTTCTCCCTATGCATTATCTTTATAACTACTTTTTATCCAGATTTTTGTTAATAATAATACAATTGTTGTTAATTATATCCTACACCAAAAAAGTATACCTCAAAAACTAAAATTTTTCAGAAAAAATAGCACATTAAATTCATTTTTAAATAGACTAAGTTCTAGATTTAATAAATAAAAAATCAGGGACATCTTCTCCAATTTTAAAGTTAAAATTCCTCGATTTTACCTCTAAGTATGATTTGTCTAACCATGCATGTCAAATTGTATCCAAAATAGGTTCAGTAGTCTAGGGCCTGGTGTCTAGTCTCCACGCTTAGAGGTATGCACAATCACAATGCACAGATGACAGACTGACATATTTTATGGAAAATAGCTCCTAGATTGAGAAAGAAAACTTATCAAAAATTAAACAGAGATGTTTAAATAATTTATTTATACATCTCTGGAAATTCGGTAATAGTCCAAGAGATAGCGTGCAAAAAAGTGTCTGACTAACATCAAGCTAGAATTTTGTATGCAAGTTAATCTTTTAGTGCCTTTTATGAATTTGTGGTCGGCTAAGTTCGTCTGCGGGACATAGCTTGGCAATAGGCATTTGAAAAAAACAAAATGGTGGAGAGTGGCCATGTTCCGCCAATTATGGTGGACAGTATGATTTTCATGATCCTGATTTCAGAATTAGTTAGTAGACCAAAAATCAAGTCGATGTTATTTTCACAGTTGATAGGTTTGTTATTCAAATATTACTAAAAATCAACATGGTCGCCTATCAAGGGACGAACTAAAATCAACTTGATTGTCCGTCTACTAACTAATCCTGTACTCAGGATCATGAAAATCACATTGTCCACCATAATTGGTAAGACATGGCCGCTCTCCACCGGTTTGTATTTTTCAAACGCCTATTGCCAAGCTATGTCCCGCAGACGAACTTAGCCGACGACATATTCTTAAAAGGTGCTAAAAAATTGAATTGTATACAAAATTCTAGCTTGATGTTAGTCAGACATTTTTTTGCACGCTATCTCCTGGACTATTACCGAATTTCCAAATTTAAAGGAACCTTATGTGATCGTTCGAAAGAACAAAAAAATTATAAGGTCTACGATTTAAAAAATTACAAGACAGACATCCGTTTCCTAACATCAGGGAACATTTTTGGTTCCGTGTCTATCGGCTTGTCCTTCGATTTTGCGAACCAACATATCTTAAAAACTAAACTCCGATTTTAATGAAATTTGGAAGGTAGGCCATAATAAGTCCATTTTTGGTTCCATATAAGTTCCAACCTTCTGCATTTATTTGATTTTTCTTCCACACTCGCACAATCTTACATTGGTTTACAAATTTACACCTATAGCTTCAAAAGTACTTATCTGATGTCCCAGATTAATTTGAACCATCTCCGATCTTTAAAAACTCTTTTTGCTAAATTGATACTTTAATTCATGTAAACAATTAAAACAATTTAGACAAATGAAAAAAACAAAACAATTAAACAAATTAGGCAATATTGACTTGTAAAAGCATAAATCCAATAAAGTACGTGGATAGGTTGTGATGAAGCTATTTGCCACACCAATTGGCAGTCTATTTTTAATTTGAAACGAAATATAAGGAATTGTAGTTATTGGATAGGATTAATAAGTATGATTATTTTGTTCGCAAGTGATATTACATTAGAATTAATCGTATTATGATAAATGAGTGTTTTTAATTAATTAATGGGTAAGAGGGTAAGTGATATTACATTAGAATTAATCGTATTATGATAAATGAGTGTTTTTAATTAATTAATGGGTAAGAGGGTAAGTGATATTACATTAGAATTAATCGTATTATGATAAATGAGTGTTTTTAATTAATTAATGGGTAAGAGGGTAAGTGATATTACATTAGAATTAATGGTATTACATTTGTTTTGTCTTGTTTGGCATTTAGAGAGTTTGGATGGGATTTCATCAAGTAACACACAGTTGTAAAGTAAAACGTTTTTAATAGTGGTTTTCACTGTGTGTGTAATTGTTCAGGATGTATGTAATTGTATTTATTTTTGATCAATGTTCTATGTTTTGGGTTATACACGTGTTCGGATGGGGTCGATAATTGAGTTGGGCTTTTGTTGGTATCATTAATACGACGCTACATCCTGATATGGAATAATTGGGAAGTTTCTCCTATGTTGAAGGGGAATATTGATTCCATAACAGTTTGTAAATAATACTACTTTGCTCTAATGGGGGTAATAGGTGTTGGGTTTTTGAAAAAAAATGAAGATTTAAATAATGGAGAGCTTTTCGGGCTACCTCTATTTTTAGTTTGGATGCAAAAAAGCGTTTCTAGGGATAGAAGATTGTTTAAGACTGTGTTATTAGTGTAATTATTATTGGTATTATATTTTGCATATTCTTGTATAAATTTACAAACACTTAAAAAAGATTATTATTCAATGTTTTTGTAGTGGAATCATTCTAAAGGCCCCCATAAACAATCAAACATTTTGTGCAAACATCAAGCAGCCTCATACACGGTCAAAATGTTTGCGCAAACATTTTACGCTATCAAACATTTTGCGCAAACCTGATGTCGGGCCACAGACGTCAAATATCAAGTTTGCGCAAACATCAAACGGCCCCATACACGGTTAAAATGTTTGCGCAAACATTTTGACCGTGTATGAGGGCCTTAAGGACGGTGAAGGCAAAGGCGCAACGTTCCTACGCCTCCTCTATGTCTATGTCAATATAATAAATAAAACTATTGCTTCCAAGCTTACCAAAGGTAACGGACACTATGTTATCGTTTTGAAGAACGAAACTACTTAGCAGATAATAACGATAAAATAAATAGTTAAATAAAGTATAATAATTATTTAAAACGTCGAAATTAACACCTCTTTTATTTGATGATTGTTTTTTTAAGTCGATGGATGTTTAAGGTGTGGTAATAAGTTATATTAAAGCAATCAGTTTTCTCCCTTAATGAGACGTTTCTTTGAATGAGAGGTACTTTTTAATAGTGTGTAAATTTTTATGTTCTAAATTAATAAATTACATAGTCACAGTATAAAATTAAGAAATAATAATTCTATATCGGTAGATTAGGTTGCATGTCACACTAAATTACAGGTATTTTCTGAATACAATTACCTCAATACATATAATTTGATTCAGATCACGACTAGCATAGTTGTTTAACCAATCATAAAACTGAACTTTGTATACAAGAAAAGTTGGTTGGATTAATATTTACGGTAAGAATATACTATCAGAAACTTATATATTATTTAAAAGACAACAATATAAAAATGGTTTTTATAGCTTTTTGTGTATACAGTGATTTTTTTGTACATAAAATGTAATCTCCTACGAAAAAACAAAAACAAACAACAAAGTTACAAACTTAAACCAATACGGATATGCTCTATGTATAAATAATTAGAATCTTCCTTCCCAAGTAAATTGATTAAAAAGACGCGATTGTACACTTAAGATTGTTAATTTATAATTAATCTTATTACGAAGACGTGATTAATATACTTAAGATTCTTCCTTTAAATGTAAACTGATTAGGAAGACGCCATTTCATACTTAAGAAATTTCCTTCCAAAGTAAACTGATTAAAAAGACGCGAGTGTGTACTTAAGACTCTTTATCTATATATCTATATTATTAAAAAAGTTTTGTAAACAAACGAGTTCAGTGAGAGTGCTATACAAAACCTGTGTGAAAGAGCGCGATAGGAGAGAAGGGGGGGACGTCCGGGGAGAAAATAGGGAGCTTGAGAGGGACTTACTAAACTGTGTGTAGACAGAGTGAAGGAGATTAGGGGGGTAAGGGAGAACTTGAGAGTAGGTATATAAAAATGTCAGAGAGACAAGGAAAGTAGATAGTAGTTCACCTACCCCCACCAGCTCAGCCGCTATTCGACACTATACTCACGCATCTTCACCTCACCCTTCTCATTCCATAACTATGCACAAAAATAATATTGTTAAATCAGTCTTTCTCAGGAATTTTCTTAAAAGTCCTTTTCAGTACTTTCTATAGCTAACGTGATATTTTACAGCATGTACGTTTTTGTCAACATTGAAAAGAAACACTTCTTCACTTTAGAGTGCCTCGACGTGGTAGCGGCCACACAGCGGCCGCTTTTCGGGGGTTGACGAGCGAAGCGAGTAGGGGGCGGAACCCCCTAGTTTAAAATTAAAATTGATTTCAAACACGCAGCATGCTCTTTAAAATCTTTACATATAGTTTTAAGTAATTATGAGAAAATTATAGAGAAAAAAAATAAGATAAGGCTAGGCGCACACTGGGGGCAAAACAGTCTGCAGGCTGTCTGCCCCTAGTATGTGCGTCTAGCCCAAAAGAAGAGATATTATAATCAAATTGAATAGCAATTTGTCAACTAATTAACAAGTTATTGACTAGTAATTTTAAACTAAAAATTAAAGGTGTAACTATAATAATTTGTTTCGACCGCATTCTTTTATATCGACCGGTAAACATATTATCACATACATATAAGAAAAGGGAGGAAACGAAAGAGATAATCAAGAGAGCCTTGATTTTTAAATCTTTATATAATTTTCTTTTCTTTAAGAAGTTATTTGACAACACTGTTTATAACGTCACTGTCTTTCTGTTTATAATTTTTATCAATTAATAAGCTAATATTTGTAGGGTTTTATTTTATTAATAGACCAATCCTTCATAATTATGTAATTTAAGTTAACAATTTTTTAGTTAAAAATAAAATTTTACATGCTTTTGTACACTCATTAGATAATTGCGTCTAAATTCAAAAGCCGATAAAAATAAGTATACTGTTCTTACGCTATCTTTAGCCAGGGGCTGTTTTGTAAGATCGAATGTATGTTTTTATATGATATATCTGACGACTGATAAATCCTTCACCAATAAAAATGAGATATGATTGAGATTTGGCTTGTAGCCTAATGTTCTTTAAGTTCCTGACCGAACTCTATCATTTAAAAAATATCTTACAAGTTCCAAGGATAAAAAAGATCCAATCCTGTTATATCTTAACACAACAAAACAAATGATCTAAAACAAAATTTTCAAAGCTTTACTACTTACCAGATGGATAGGATAAAATGAATTGATAGACATAAAAAAGTNGTTCGAATTAATCTGGGGCTATCTACGGATTACTTTCGATGTACAATAAAAGTTTAATACAAATGAGATAAGTAGTTTTGGAGCTATAGGTAAAAATAAATGTATGTATGTGCGCATTTGGAAAGAAAGCCTTGATTTATAAATCTTTATATAGTTTTCTTTTCTTTAAGTACTTATTCGAAAACTCTGTTTATAACTCATCTTTTAACTTCACTTTTTTAATCAATTTACCTAATGAAGAGCCAACCAAGTAAGGCTATACTTGTAGTGTTTTATTATATTAACAGACCAATCCTTCATAATTATATAATTTAAGTTAACAATTTTTCAGTAAAAATTAAAATTTCACATGCATTTGTACACCACATTAGATATTTGCGTCTAAATTCAAAAGCCGATAAAAATAGGTAGTTCTTACGCTATCTTTAGCCAGGGGCTAAGGAAGATCGAATGTATGTTTTTATATGATATATCTGATGACTAATACATCCTTCACCAATAAAAATGAGAAATGATTGAGATTTGGCTTGTAGCCTAATGTTCTTTAACTTCCTGACTGAACTCTATCATTTAAAGACGTTCTAAAAAATACTTCTATGGACAAAATGATTCCATTCTCAAAACAAAGACATCAAAGTACCAAGGATAAAAAAGATCAAATCTTGTTTGATCTTAACACAACAAAACAAAAAATTATCTATAAACTATAACAAAATTTACAAATTGCATATTTATTGATGTACAGGATTAAAAGAATTGATAGACATAAAAAGCAATAGTAATTTAAAATATAATTAAAAAGAGCAGAGTTTAAAATATTTGAGTTGGGAACTTTCGGAAATAAAAGAACATAAAAATAATAAACAGATAACGTTATCAGATTTTAAAGTTGTTATCTGGTTGTATTGACATACATTTCGTGGCAATCAAACAAAATTATATTTAACTTAGTGCACAGGCTTACATGGGTTATACGTTATGTATACCTTGATGGTTTTCCGGTGAAATCTGCGTAAAGGCCCCCGTGATTTTTTTTTTTTTTTAAAAAAAAAAACTAATCTTCCCCAAAAAAAAAAAAAAAAAAAAAGAATACGGATATGCTCTGTATATAAATAATTAGAATCTTCCTCCCCTAGTAAACTGATTAAAAAGACGCGATTGTATACTTAAGATTGTTCCTTTCGATGTAAACTTATTAAGAAGACGCAATTACATTCTTAAGACTTTTCCTCATTGCGAAGACGTGATTGCATACTTAAGAGTCTTCCTTAAAATGTAAACTGATTAGGAAGACGCGATTGAAAAAAAACTTTCTTCCCAAGTAAACTGATTAATAAAAAAATTAAAAAAATTAAAAAGCGAGTGTGTACTTAAGATTTTCCTTTAAAAATAAAAATTGATTTCAAACACGCAGCATGCTATTTATAATATTTANATCCTTCACCAATAAAAATGAGATATGATTGAGATTTGGCTTGTAGCCTAATGTTCTTTAAGTTCCTGACCGAACTCTATCATTTAAAAAATATCTTACAAGTTCCAAGGATAAAAAAGATCCAATCCTGTTATATCTTAACACAACAAAACAAATGATCTAAAACAAAATTTTCAAAGCTTTACTACTTACCAGATGGATAGGATAAAATGAATTGATAGACATAAAAAAGTAATAGAAATTTAAAATATAATTATAAAGAGCAGAGTTTAAAATATTTGAGTTGGGAACTTTCGTAAATAAAATAAAATAATAATAAACAGATAATGTTATCAGATTTTAAAAGGGTTTTCTGGTTGTATTGACAGAAATTTCGTGGCAATCAAAAGAAATTATAGTTAATTTAGTGCGCAGGCTTACGTTGGTTACACGAATTGAATAGCTAGGTTTTCTGGTGAAATCTGCGTAACGAAGAGTTTGAAGTCTGAAATTTCGCTACCACTACTGGAAGCATCTTATACAAGCAATGAACTATCAAGATATTATAATACTAGTTAAAATATCTTGCTTTAAGTTGAATAAAAAAAAATACATAATTAAATAACAAATCTGTTCAAATGTTAAGAATCATTTACCAGAGTAAAAAACAAATAATAATTAAAGAAGTATTGTTGCCGTCTGTACAAAAGAAAATAAAGGGGAATGAAGAAAACAAATCCTGGGAAAAAATTATAATGATTTGCAAATGAAAATAGCCGCTCTAAACAATGGATTGCAACGAAAAACTTTTACGAAAAAAAAAGGGTCACGTAAGCATCGGCCCTTAATTTCCTCCAGATGATAAAATAAACAGCATTGAAACGTTCAGAGAAAGTTTAGATAATGGTTTTGCCAATATCCAAAGTTATCAATAGAATTTTTAATAATCACTGTTTTTTTTATTTATTCTTTTCCGTCGGGGCGGACTCAGCTATGCTAGAACGTGATCCAAATATGAATAGAGACGAGGGAAAAGAGCATTACGGTTCTCCGTATAGAAGAATATTATATAGAATAATAAAGGAACCGCACGGATTATATAGAAGGATTATGTAAAGTATTATCATACAATAAACATACATTAGGGTTTGTGTTTGTAAATTAGGTTGAAGGAAGGGAGTTTGGGTGTTAAGTCGAACCCCAGTGTGGGTATTAGGTGAAAATGGAACACTGATTATAGTCACATGTATATATGTATATTACAACATAACTATATATACATAGCCGATACATATAGAGTGTGAATATGTACAGTGGGTATATGAGCTATCAGATATTGCTTAGTACGTGCTACCGCATGGTAATTGCTACCTATGAGATATCACACAGGTGTCTCACATATTTCCGGGGCGGCAGTGTTAGTGTAATGTTATCAAGGAGCCAATAAGGCGGCGAGCTGATCTACAACGGGTCTGTCTTCACAACCTTTTCTCTCCCCTGCCCCCTTAAAAACCACCGGAAAATCTGAAATCCGACGAGCCTGGATTTTATGAACAGGTGAAAAAGTCAAATATTTATTTTTAAAATATTCAGAATGAAGAAAGGATAGTAAATAAGGCGCGTGATGTTAAATGCAGTACACACATGACCCGTAAACTCAAACAGGGCTGAAGTAAAAAAGGAAACATGCTTCAGGTAGACAAGACACACCTTATTATTAAGTTTTATTCCACGGTTTACCTCGACAAATCAAACTACTCCACAACCTCATCCCTTTCTAATACAATCCTTGCATATATATAGCCACTCTCGATATACTGCACATATAAATATTGCGTTTAAACTCGAAACCTTTTAACTTTAAATTATTAGGTCATTTCTTTTCACAACATCAATACACCTTATAAAGATAAAAATCAAATGTAATATTCTCAATTATATTACATGGGATCCCTGGTCGCTAAGTGGCATCATTTGCGCTTTATGAATAGGAGATTCCGACTGAATTCCTCATTCCACCTGTGGGCTTCACAGTGTTAACCCAGTATCAGGTAACTATATAAGTATAGTGGCGTCTATCTGGTTGCAGATTGCCAATAAGATGGTTTATACAGCTTATAAAGTGCACTACTATATTGTCGATGTGCTATCTTCATTATCTATGTTATCTATACCTATACATTATAGAACAAGTATTTTTAAAATATATTGTCTGCAGCTTCATTTAAAATTCGCCAGAAGCACTAATGATGTCGCTCCGAGGGAATACAATGTTTTTGGATAACCACTGTTTGTTTTATTTAGAAGGTTCTTAATAGGTTCTTAGACCCACAAATTTCTTTTAATTTCCAAGATAATTTTTTACTTTAGTGTAACTTTTATTCATTGTAATAATTAGGATTATCATAGGAGAAAGAAGTCATTGTTAAAGTCAAAGTATTTGCTAAAGTGGTTCTTAACAATAAACTGAAACCCTTTAATTCACTATGAGCTAATTCCACAAAATTACTGTCAATTATTTAAGAAAAATATGACTTATTACCTTAAGAAATAATGTTTTTAAGTAAAAACAACAACTCTCCCTTCAATTTCTCGCAGGCTCATCGTAATAAATAAATTCATTTATATAAGAAGTAAATTGAAATAAGATTTTAATTGAAATGTTTATTTAATAAGGCTGAAACCAAGCTTTGTAATAAAAGGTAACAAAGAGGATCGGTCACAAACAATACAGTCTAGAAGTTGAATGGGGTTGAAAAACAAGCAAATGTGCTGAGGGAAGACAAAGTTTACTAAGAAGACGGCAGAGAAAAACAAGAGGCAAGTTTGTATTCGGAGGTCAAAGAATTCCAGACAACGAAGGACTCGTATCCTTTAAATCCAACTTAAATCAAGCTCTAACGAAACGTATCTCCAGCAACTAGAATTAAACAAGGAAAGCATGCTTCCAACTCTGACAGAATTGTACCCACAACCAATTCTACCATGACCTTATTCTCTGATTTCCACATCAAACATACTCTTAGTGTAGGCAGAGTGGAATTTCCCGTCGGGTCTATTTACTTTAAACCTCTTTTCCATTGCATCCTTTGTGTCCTCCCATTAAACCAACAATCCTACAAAAATGTCTAGTTTTAACAAACAACAAAGATAAAGTAACGACCAACTTTCAATTACAAATTTAGGTTTTGCCATCTACTTACTTTTAACAACTATGTGAAAGAGAAACATAAATCCCGGAATATATACATGAGAAAAAAATATATGATGCAATTGAATGAATATTGCTGCTATTTGAAATGTTCATTCCTCAGAAGCAGTGTCAGCGAAAACAACAACTTTTAATTATTATCAGGAATTTAAACTAATTCTAGTAGATTCTTTACACATATTCATTACCTTTATAGCCATGTGTTCCTTATCATCTATACATTTATAGAACTCATAGTTGTCAAAATGTATTGGGCTTCCATACAAGCAACTACACGCAATATCCGCGAGGACCTCTGATGACTTCAAATGGAGCTTTCTCACACTCTCCCGCAAGTTTACATTTATTAAGCAACTCTTACACATTCGAACGAATGAGCGAGGCAAATGTGTAGTCGGTTCACGCGTCAATTGTCTCCCAGCTCGGCCGCTTTCGCTGCGAGAGGTTTTTTGGGATAGGTCAAAGGCTTGTACCGACGAGGCGAACACTTGGCGAGTGTGTAAACAGTCGGTTCAAGTTGTGAGGAGTAACGGACGAATGCTACATGCGATTGCCAGCGAGTCACGAGCCCACCACTTTATATTAGGTTTGCACTTCTTTTACCATGTACTAAATACCTTACATTTCTTATTGTTCTTAGCACACTGAGGTTCTGAGGCTTCCACATCGAAAAGGATGACAAAACTTTCCCTCTGGGAAGGTATGAGTCTTTAGTGTAAAAACAATCATATTAGTTTATAATAACAATGTAATGAATCAGTTTAGTGAAGAGACATGTCTCTTGTCTTTTGTCGACGGTCTTCTGTCCCTTTGTCTTTTCATTGTAAAAGCCGGCTTAATCTCCGCAACCCGTTTCGTGTTATCACGCGACATTCAGGTCACCCTTAATATATATCTTTGGTACATCCTGCGGTTTTTTTTTAAAAAAATAGTAAATTATTATTTATATTATATTAAAATAATTCCTGTCTCACTATAAATTCTACTCTTACATGGTAGGCTTCCATTTATCAGAATACTTGACAAAAAAAAGTACCAATGAAAATACAAAAGTCAGTACCGAAATAAAGACAATACTGGTTGATCCAAGTTCAGGCTCTACCATTTTATTCTTTCTCAATGAGCTATCTTCATAATTTCTATTAGTCACCGGTAACCTGTGGGCGTGGCTGACGCTAATTGCCGGTGAGGCTTACAACTCTCTTTAGTTGTTCCGAGTCTAGGATTGCAGGACTGTACAAATCTTGACCGTGTATAATCGTACCTTTACTTTACTTTACTTTTGAGGGCTTCTCCACTTATCAGCAGTTACCCTATTCCCATCCTCCACGCAACTCGGTCTAGACAGTCTTCATCCTGTTAAGTTGCGGGTTCTCATCGCTCTGGCCACACCTCTTCTCCAGGTTGCTCTTGGACGTCCTCGTTTCCTTCGACCAGGCGGTGACCAATGCAATATCCGGTGAGGCCATTATTCTTCTCCCATCCTTTGGACGTGTCCATATCACCAAAGAGTGCGCTCCTCAATCCTCTCAATAACTGATTGCTCAGCCTCCATTTGTTGCCTGATATCCTCGTTTTTTAAACGCTGCAACCACGACCATCGTACCTACCGCCTTCTTTATTTTTTACGGATTCTTTTATCTTTTAGATTTAGTGATTATCATTTCGTGTCTAACTTTCATCGTGTTATATTTGGATTACACGATCCGAAAAAAAAGAAGACGTCTCTTCTGCACCACGCCACGCCGTCGAGTCTTTAACCGATAGGCTACATTTTAATTTGATGAATTTTGTACTTTGCACATACATATTTCAATTTGCTTCTAGCCATACGAATTGAAAGGAACAAATGCTTATATTTTCCCTAATTATTATTGTTTTAATATAACAAAACAAATGATTAAAAACTCAAATTAATGAAAAAGTTACCCGACGCATCTCGAAATGATTTGTTATTGGTAAGGTAAGGAAACCATATTTATTCCAATAAAAACAAAGGTTTGATTTCATTTGTTAGTCTTCAAATACATATAATAACTTATCTAAATTAATTTACTTAATTTTAATTTTTTTTCTAAATATATATATTGGCACGGGCTTAACGGCTCAATAAGCAGAAACTAGTAAAACAAATCCGCCTATTACATATCGGTTATTTCAATTCGATTTGGTCTGTTAATCTATTAAATTGATTTTTTCAATCACAAAAAGAACAAAAAAGAAATAACGAAAAAGAACAGACAAAACTGCAAATTTAAAATGATCGAGTAATAAAAGTACAGTACCGTGTGTGGGCTGAGTGTTTGTGAGAGAGTATCGGAATAGAGATTTTTTTGTTCATTCCAATTTCTCCACTGCATGAAAAGAAAGGAAGTAACTGGATAAATAAAAGGAAAACCAATTGTGTTTCAACAACCAAATGGAAAATAATTACAAGAAAATTAGGTTATAAACTCTTATTTATAGATCTCGAACGCAAATGCACCTATATATAACCACCACCCACAATGTCCTGCACCAAATCAAAAATAAAGGGAATGATAAATTATAATCAATACTCATACAATGGGAATGTATAATCAAGAGGATGCAAACGACAATTGTATGAATATTAAAACAAAAGATAATTATGTCAGAATTCAATCTTTGGGTCTATTCATATGATTACAGTAAAATAATTAAGGTACTATACAGGTACTTCATTAGCTGTTACTCCCCATATAAAAAAGGGAGTAATAATCTAAAGAAGGTGTGCAAAATGTTCTTCTTCAGACTGTTACTCCCCTTATAAAAAAGTGAGATATTCCTTTGTCCCCAAAGTATATTAAACTAAACATACATACATACATCCACGGCGCTACAGCCCATGGAGGGCTAGGGCCGCTGATACAACTCCTCTCCAATCTTCCCTGTCCTGCGCGAGCCTTCTCCAAGAGCGAACGCCAAGCCTCCTCAGATCGTCTTGGACGTCCTCCTGCCACCTAAGTCTGGGCCGCCCCCTTAATCTTCTTCCTCCTGGCCGTCCATCCATCATTATTTTTGGGACTCTATTTTCTCTCATACGCGCTACATGTCCCAGCCAGCGAATTCTTCCCGCCTTCACAACGGATACTAAGTCTGGTTCAGGATACAGATTCCGCAACTCCTGGTTTGATCTTAATCTCCAATTACCATTTTGCTGAACTGGTCCAAATATCTTCCTCAGGATTTTTCTTTCCCATCTTCTAAGTTTATCTTCATCATTCTTCGTAAGCGTCCAAGTCTCAGACCCATAAGTGACTACGGGCCGAACAACACTTTTGTACACAATGAGCTTGGACTTCCTACTGATGTGTTTGGACTTGAAGATCGATTGAAGCGAAAAATAGCTTTTATTCCCGGAAGCAATCCTGGCATCGATTTCGTCGGATGTAGCATTCTCTTCTGTTACTAGAGACCCCAAGTATTTAAAATTTTGGACACGC
>KZ651880.1:238150-248670 GCA_001010745.2 Gerris buenoi
CGATACATATTTGTAATCTACATTTCAATACCTTTGAAATGATACCCAACTTGAAAATTACAAAAAATGTAAAATATTGCGCGGTGATCGCAATTGATCGCAGATCGCAGAAATTTGGAGTGTTAAAGTTCGCAATAGGTTTTCTGTTTTTGGGCAAAAAAGTTTAACTTATATACCAAATTTCAAGTCATTAGCATCAGTAGGTTGGGAGATATAATGCAAGTTGCGACGGACGGACGGACGAAATACCAAAAGCATAAGGGTTTCTAGGACGACCTCGAAACCCTAAAAATATATTATTAATTAATTAGTCATATTCATAAAATTCTTTACGAACTATAAATTCAAACAACCAAAAATAACGTAAAACAATCAAGTGTATAATTAAGCCTGTCGATAGAAAGCGGAAGGTTTCATTTGGTTACCGTTAGTCCAAGTTTAAATAGTAAAATGATGTTTGTAGAATTCAGTGAATTAAAATTGACGAAACCATTAATTTGGCAAATTAATCTGACACTCGCAAAATTATCATGAAAGGTAAGTCGAATTTTAGTAATGTTTTATAACGAACAACTTTAGTTAATTTATTAAAAAAATTAAGTATTTATTATAATTAATGTAGAATTTACGATATTTTTAGGAATATATAACCTTATAGACGAACATGTGAATCCATTTTTTCTTTAAAAAAAAAAAAAAAAATACCCTTATACGACTTACATGCAACTGACGTTAGTACAGTTGAACTAGATAGTTTGGGGTTAGTAATTTAGGCAGACACAATACTACTTGGGTACACCGATACCCTTCTTATATATTCCTAAAATTTGTCTGATTTTAATAAAGTTTGATGATAGGTCATAATTAGCCTATTGTTAGTCCCATATTAATTTTAACTTTTTGCGTTCATTCTATTCTCTTCCGCATAAACTTATTTTTCAGTTCAAAATCTTTAAAATCTTGTAACTTACTCATCCGATTTTGATTAAAAATTGTTGTTTGTCAAAAGTTGTCCACAATAACCGTTTATTAATTTCAAACAAATTGGCAGACTATTTATTTGTTTATGGAATTAACTAATTAGAAAATTTAGTTATAATCATAGAATTTGTTTGCCTTACAATTAAAAATAAGCAGGGATTAAAGGGGGCGTAATCACATCCTTATGTAATCCAGGGGAAAATTTCCAGGGGGCAATTTTAACCTAGAGGATGAAGGCGGTAAAAACAAATAGGAGTTCGGTAGAACGGCAATTAGTATACAAATTCCCTCCAGTTAACTTTTATTCCGAATCCCAAGCTGCCGTTAAGGTCTAAAGGTTTCCTTTTCTGTCTAAACTGAATGATCAAAAGAAATTAAGTAATAATAAAGAAGTCTAGACCAAGAAATAGATTAAAATTTGATTATACACGCGTGAATCAAAGATAATTAAAATGTAATTAGTGAAAGAAGGTTCTTTTTTCACTTGCTTGATGATATTTTGGAAAAAATTCCTACTTTCACAAATTTGGTTCTACCCAATTCGAAACTTTACAACCTTTATAACCATTTTCTATTGGTAACATATTTTGGAAAATTACATAAACCTAAAGCAACTTGGTTTTAAATATACATTAACTTCATCTAAGTTAAGAAAAAAAAAATATTGAAGCAGTAGAGAGGTTTAAGCATTTAGGTGAAGTATAATTGATGAATCTGGAACGCACTAAGCGGATTTTGATGCTAAGGCTAAGGAGGTACAGGCGATGATGGTATTGGGATGCTGATGATGAATGATTGAGTTTTATGGAGTTTCTCTGATCGTAGCAAAGGGACAAAGAAAGTAATACTGTCTATTTTAAGTATGGAGCTGAAAACAGATTGCCAAAAGGTACACTCAACGCCGTTGAAATAGATAATCTCAGAAGAGCTATACGCGTTTCCAGGTTGGGAAGAAGTTCTAACGGAATAAAAAAGAGAACACCAAGAGGAAAAAAGAGAACACCAAGGGAACGTTGTCAAACAATTACATTCGTTTTGTTGCATGGAACACCAAGGGAACGATGTCCAACGATTACAGTCGTTGTTGCATGAAAAACCAAAGGAATGTTGTCCAACGATTACATTCGTTGCTGCACGGAACACAAAGGGAATTTTGTCCAACGATTACATTCGTTTTGTTGCATGGAACACCAAGGGAACGTTTTCCAACGATTACATTCGTTGCTGCATGAAAAACCAAAGGAACGTTGTCCAACGATTTCATTCATTGCTGCATGGAACACCAAGGGAACGTTGTCCAACGATTACAGTCGTTGAGGCTGGGACATCAAGAGAATGTCGAATAGAAAAGTCTACACTTTACTAGTTTCCAAGATATTAATAAAAATCGTAAAATTAAGTGTACACAATGTTTAAAAATAAATTTAGTTCTCACTATGTACATATGAAAGTTTTGTTCGTCCTTTTTCTAGATACCTAGAAAAACCAACATTACAAAAACTCAAGAACTAAAAAGAAAACTCTCTACACTAAAAAAAAAAAAAAAAAAAAAAAAAAAAAAAAAAAAAAAAAAAAAAAAAAAAAAAAAAAAAAANTATTAAGAGTCAGACAAATTATACATATCAATTCAAGCAAATAGTAGGTAGTTTACACGAAATTTAATACGTATAACCTAATAACATATATTACATGAATAGCTTAATTGTATGGTATTACCTTTATGACATAAATAACCAAACGTAATACCGTGTATAGCCTTAGCTTCTCTATACCTAATACCTATAGATGTCTTCTAGAAGCGTTTGTATCTTAAATACGATACATTTTTCAAGACGGCTAGATAAATAATACATTTAGGTGATCGATTTTTTTGAATTAGGAACTATCAAAATAGTCTGCCAATTAGTGCGGCACGTAGCTTCCTCGCTTCCTATTATTACATCATTGATTTGTGGCCACTGCTTTAGGTTAATGTCCTCTAATTTTAAAATTTAAAGTGGAGGAACTCTATAATATATTCTTAAAAATGTTATTCCGGTTGAAAATCGAGAGAATATCGATCTATCTGCAATATACCTCGTCACAGGAGAATCTTTTTTATATTTAAATATGGTAATTTTATGAGTAACCGGACTCATAAGATTTTCTGGTCTCGGTCCAAAAAACACCCAGATTCAAAGGTTCCTCTTTCATTCTTTTGTTTCTCAAAGGGAGTTTTTTTCAATTTGCAAATTTTAAGGGAAAGCTACTTTTTCATTCCTGTATAAAGGAAGTTTTCTTTTTAAGGGGAGGAAAAATCCCAAGGAATGATGGTTAATGCTAGGGTTTTTTCTCCGAGTGTTCTTCTACTTAGAATAATATTAGATTCGATATGGAGGGCTTGTTCTAGGATGCGGCTCTGGGAGGCAGTCGAAACCCTGGGTTTCATGCCTTCCCAAAGCCTTCCCCCTTGTCAATGTCATTAAACTGCCGCAGGATCCCAGCCAAGTGTTCCTCTCTCATCAATCATTCCGGAGCCTTTTAACAACAGAACTTGGCTTCTCTTTAGACCTCCCTTTCTTCCCTAAAACACTATATACTCTTCTTCTCTTTATAATCTTAACCACTTTACCAACATTCTATAACAAACCTCTTTAAAACCACTGATTTTAAAGTAAAAAAGAACCATTAAGTGCCATCATGTTCGTTTTTGAAGTACTTGTAACGCTTTAATACACTCAATAGCGTAGCATATTTTACACTTAAAAAACAATCTCGATAAATAAACACCTCATCTATTAGATTAAACTAAATCAATTCACACCACTTACTTATTTTATTTTTTAAAAAATTAAAATTAGAGAAAGCAAACAGTTTAATTAAAAATTGTATGCAAGGGTAACTGAGCCATTATTTCCTTTCTGACAGTAACCTGGGTTTCAACTATAAGTAACTTATTAAAATTTCATTCACTACTTTTCCTTTTTATGGAAAATGTTTTTACTCTGCTATTTACTCTACTAATTACGAAAATTTCCTATTATGAATATGTAGTATACTTTTATGTTAGCTGTTTATACATTTACTCTACAGCATAACCCTGGTCTTATCCATTAAGCTGCAATAAGAATTCCTTGAGATGTCATTAAGCTAAATCTAATTACGAATCTCTAATACTATTTTTAAAGATTTTATTATTATTATAATTGCTTATAATTCCCTTTTTCCTTTGCTTTAATCTCTTTATCCTTACCTTACAGTTAAATTACCCTGTAACATCTTATAGCTTTAAGTATACTGTTCGATTACCAAAGGCTAGAACAAGCTGTCACCTGAAATATATTTACTCAAATTTTACTATGAAGATAGTGATTTATTATACAATTTGAGTCAACCCCCATTACACACGTAATAAAAACATCGTACTATTTCGTCTGATTACCTAAAATGTTATTTTAAATTCAAAATTTTAAAAAATATTGATTTAAGACTTATAGGCGATATTTTCCGAACGTTGTCCAACGATTTCATTCATTGCTGCATGGAACACCAAGGGAACGTTGTCCAACGATTACATTCGTTGCTGTATGAAAAACCAAAGGAACGTTGTCCAACGATTTCATTCATTGCTGCATGGAACACCAAGGGAACGTTGTCCAACGATTACAGTCGTTGAGGCTGGGACATCAAGAGAATGTCGAATAGAAAAGTCTACACTTTACTAGTTTCCAAGATATTAATAAAAATCGTAAAATTAAGTGTACACAATGTTTAAAAATAAATTTAGTTCTCACTATGTACATATGAAAGTTTTGTTCGTCCTTTTTCTAGATACCTAGAAAAACCAACATTACAAAAACTCAAGAACTAAAAAGAAAACTCTCTACACTAAAAAAAAAAAAAAAAAAAAAAAAAAAAAAAAAAAAAAAAAAAAAAAAAAAAAAAAAAAAAAANCTAAAATAATAGAGCCGGTCATGCAAAACATTGCAAATTGGAAACGCAACTGAGGAATATAATAAAGGAAAATAATAATAATCGTTGTAATAACGGTCCAAAGTAACCTCATCAAGTACAACGTAGAAACCACTATAGACTAACCTTGAATCGAACAATTCCTCATAATGAGGCAAAATAAATAAACAATCAGCTGATCATTATAAATTGCAATTCAAAGTCTATAATCGTCATTCCAAAACAAAAGTAAACAAATGGAACATTAGTTAATACAAATTGATCAGGTAATTTTGCATTGCGTCAAAAGCAATGTAATAATTAATGAAAACAAATACTCATCAATGTAATTTACACGTAATTTACATTGTAATTTCTTCGAAACAACTTTGTAAAATTGGAGTTTACCGATTTAAATTAAATATTTGACACGTTAAACCCTAAATAAAAACTCTCTCATCACCAGAAGCTTTTACCGATAAACTCTTTAAAACTTGGTATCCAAGAAGCTTTGATCTTGTTTTCAGTTAAACATTTTAAAAGCTAATATTTACAGATGGAAACTTTGTTTAAATTTCTACTGTTTGAAATAGCTTCTGTTACCTTCGGTAAGCTCAGAAGCAAAATCCTTACAAAATCAATATGAAGGGAATAAAACTTTATTTATCTTTGTGCGTGGATACTATTATTCCAAAAATGTTTCGCATGGGAAAATCTGACCTTTGCACAAGGTTATAGAAAGATTAGCACGTAGGTCAATTTTGATTTGGAGAAGCTACATTATGAGGAGTTTTAATGGTTTGCTGACAATAAATAATAAAAATAATTATTGCTACTTTCAATTATCTATTGCTTAAATAAAGGTTAATCAGGTATTGTATTCTTGCATGCCAAGGAAGCGTATAGCTGTTGAGAAAAATATATAATGACAAAAACTGCAGTAAAAACCATGCGTCATAAGAGAGGCAGCAGTAATTAACGCTATAATCACCAGAAAATGCAATGCGCAAACGAATTGAATGTAATAAATAATTTTACGAACAATAACGTGATAAATTATCTATTTATTATTATTTATTTTTTTTTTCCATTCAACTGTCAGAGATGTTGACGCAATAGAATTAAAGATAGACGTCAAAAAATAAACACTTAAGCATCGTCCAGAGTGCTGAACAGAACAGAGGAAACGAGCCGAGCATTATATTCCTGCAGGCCTGCCACTGCGAATTTCAGGCCTTGGAATATACGCACGCTCAGGAAACCGGCCTTCAGTCTAAACTCTAAACTGACATCATTAGACCACTTTGGAATAAATTACATCATTGATTTGTGGCCACTGCTTCTTTTTTTGCTTTTATTATCTCCCGGACTATGCGGAGAAAAATACTGTCAATGATCTTAAACTGACATTGTGTGCATTTGAAATAACTTCGGTAATCATCCAGGAATAATAGACTACTTTCGAATAAATTACATCATTGATTTGTGGCCACTGCTTCTTTTTTTGCTTTTATTATCTCCCGGACTATGCGGAGAAAAATACTGTCAATGATCTTAAACTGACATTGTGTGCATTTGAAATAACTTCGGTAATCATCCAGGAATAATAGACTACTTTCGAATAAATTACATCATTGATTTGTGGCCACTGCTTCTTTTTTTGCTTTTATTATCTCCCGGACTATGCGGAGAAAAATACTGTCAATGATCTTAAACTGACATTGTGTGCATTTGAAATAACTTCGGTAATCATCCAGGAATAATAGACTACTTTCGAATAAATTACATCATTGATTTGTGGCCACTGCTTCTTTTTTTGCTTTTATTATCTCCCGGACTATGCGGAGAAAAATACTGTCAATGATCTTAAACTGACATTGTGTGCATTTGAAATAACTTCGGTAATCATCCAGGAATAATAGACTACTTTCGAATAAATTACATCATTGATTTGTGGCCACTGCTTCTTTTTTTGCTTTTATTATCTCCCGGACTATGCGGAGAAAAATACTGTCAATGATCTTAAACTGACATTGTGTGCATTTGAAATAACTTCGGTAATCATCCAGGAATAATAGACTACTTTCGAATAAATTACATCATTGATTTGTGGCCACTGCTTCTTTTTTTGCTTTTATTATCTCCCGGACTATGCGGAGAAAAATACTGTCAATGATCTTAAACTGACATTGTGTGCATTTGAAATAACTTCGGTAATCATCCAGGAATAATAGACTACTTTCGAATAAATTACATCATTGATTTGTGGCCACTGCTTCTTTTTTTGCTTTTATTATCTCCCGGACTATGCGGAGAAAAATACTGTCAATGATCTTAAACTGACATTGTGTGCATTTGAAATAACTTCGGTAATCATCCAGGAATAATAGACTACTTTCGAATAAATTACATCATTGATTTGTGGCCACTGCTTCTTTTTTTGCTTTTATTATCTCCCGGACTATGCGGAGAAAAATACTGTCAATGATCTTAAACTGACATTGTGTGCATTTGAAATAACTTCGGTAATCATCCAGGAATAATAGACTACTTTCGAATAAATTACATCATTGATTTGTGGCCACTGCTTCTTTTTTTGCTTTTATTATCTCCCGGACTATGCGGAGAAAAATACTGTCAATGATCTTAAACTGACATTGTGTGCATTTGAAATAACTTCGGTAATCATCCAGGAATAATAGACTACTTTCGAATAAATTACATCATTGATTTGTGGCCACTGCTTCTTTTTTTGCTTTTATTATCTCCCGGACTATGCGGAGAAAAATACTGTCAATGATCTTAAACTGACATTGTGTGCATTTGAAATAACTTCGGTAATCATCCAGGAATAATAGACTACTTTCGAATAAATTACATCATTGATTTGTGGCCACTGCTTCTTTTTTTGCTTTTATTATCTCCCGGACTATGCGNTAAAAAAAAAAAAAAAATAAAATAAAAAAAATAAAATTAGAGAAAGCAAACAGTTTAATTAAAAATTGTATGCAAGGGTAACTGAGCCATTATTTCCTTTCTGACAGTAACCTGGGTTTCAACTATAAGTAACTTATTAAAATTTCATTCACTACTTTTCCTTTTTATGGAAAATGTTTTTACTCTGCTATTTACTCTACTAATTACGAAAATTTCCTATTATGAATATGTAGTATACTTTTATGTTAGCTGTTTATACATTTACTCTACAGCATAACCCTGGTCTTATCCATTAAGCTGCAATAAGAATTCCTTGAGATGTCATTAAGCTAAATCTAATTACGAATCTCTAATACTATTTTTAAAGATTTTATTATTATTATAATTGCTTATAATTCCCTTTTTCCTTTGCTTTAATCTCTTTATCCTTGCCTTACAGTTAAATTACCCTGTAACATCTTATAGCTTTAAGTATACTGTTCGATTACCAAAGGCTAGAACAAGCTGTCACCTGAAATATATTTATTCAAATTTTACTATGAAGATAGTGATTTATTATACAATTTGAGTCAACCCCCATTACACACGTAATAAAAACATCGTACTGTTTCGTCTGATAATTACCTAAAATGTTATTTTAAATTCAAAATTTTCAAAAATATTGATTTAAGACTTATAGGCGATATTTTCCTTGTTTGTATGATCGCAGTTATACAATCTTATTCTTACACTAAATTAGAACAAAGAAAATGTATTATTATAAAGTTAAAAATAAACCTTTCCTGTGAATCGGGCTGTAAAATCAACGTATATTGGAAAAAAATCTTAAATATTTGCCAGTAAATTATCTTCCGGTATTTGTGCAGTCAAGTATACTCGTATGAAACTTGAGTCTAGGGTTATATGTTATGGAAGATAAGGTATAATTGAAGCCTCATTGCGGAAGCAGTTTTAAGACCACTATCAGTCGTTTCCACCTGATTTTGTTTCGTTTCCTTAAATAACATTCTTATTTTTCGGTTCCATTAATTCTTAATTATTTACTGCTACCAAGGACGGCAATAAACAATAAAGAGAGAGAAATTCTTATATTTTTGTGCATAAAAGACTATGACTCAAAAATGAACGTTTGGACTGTAATCAGAGTATTCAATGAGTCAAAAATTAGACGTGTGAATTTTTTAATTTTGTTTTTATGTGACATTTACCACAAAATTTCCTCCTATAATATTTCTTATCATCCCAAAAGCCATGGTCATTTTTTAATGATAAGTGTGTTAGCCACCGTCACCTGAGCGTATGTATAACAAATATTCCTGCAGGCCTGCCACTGCGAATTTCAGGCCTTGGAATATACGCACGCTCAGGAAACCGGCCTTCAGTCTAAACTCTAAACTGACATCATTATACAAGTGTAGTTCATCAAACAAACCTTGACTTCACACAGAATGATTGCATTTTAACAATTAACTTTTTTCGGCTGTTCTAATACCACATTTTCCAGATAATTATCAAATTATCTGAAATAATCTGGAAAAAAATCATTATACTGTGTTTGAATAGAACAATTCTCTGAGAAGACGTTTGGATATTGAACTAATTCAAAATTATCAGCCGTTGTTACATATTGCTAGTCCAGGAGATAGCGTGCAAAAATTGCCTATTGCCAAGCACATGACCCGCAGACGAACTTCACCGACCACATATTCGTAAAAGGCACCAAAAGATTTACTTATACTCAAAATTCTAGCTCGACGTTAGTCAGACACTTTTTTTGCACGCTATCTTCTGGACTATGTGGAGATAATTGCAAGATAAAAAATACTTTTAATATACTACGTTTTTAAATTTTCTGTCATAAATCATAAATTTGAAACCTGTCAAAATGAATATATAACTTGCGGATTTTTTCCGAACTAACTTTCCATACCGCACAATTTGCTGAAACGAATTAAATTTTGCTGAAAAATGGCTAAAAGCATTCAAATGATGCATTGTAATCGTGTTCTGAGCTATTAAAAGTTTCAAATGTCTAGCTACTCGGGAAGTACAACAAACAAGAAAGCAAGCTAATAAAAACGTAGTAAAAATACAGTCGACGATCTAAAACTGACATCGTGTGTGTGTGTACCCATTTGAATAACTTTGGTAATCATCCATGAATAGACCACTTTGGAATAAATTACATCATTGATTTGTGGCCACTGCTTCTTTTTTTGCTTTTATTATCTCCCGGACTATGCGGAGAAAAATACTGTCAATGATCTTAAACTGACATTGTGTGCATTTGAAATAACTTCGGTAATCATCCAGGAGTAATAGACTACTTTCGAATAAATTACATCATTGATTTGTGGCCACTGCTTCTTTTTTTGCTTTTATTATCTCCCGGACTATGCGGAGAAAAATACTGTCAATGATCTTAAACTGACATTGTGTGCATTTGAAATAACTTCGGTAATCATCCAGGAATAATAGACTACTTTCGAATAAATTACATCATTGATTTGTGGCCACTGCTTCTTTTTTTGCTTTTATTATCTCCCGGACTATGCGGAGAAAAATACTGTCAATGATCTTAAACTGACATTGTGTGCATTTGAAATAACTTCGGTAATCATCCAGGAATAATAGACTACTTTCGAATAAATTACATCATTGATTTGTGGCCA
>KZ651880.1:281544-293557 GCA_001010745.2 Gerris buenoi
AAACTCCGATTGGGAAAAAAATATGGATGTTGTTCGTCGTAACTTAATAGCACGCTGTATTCTTCAACCTACACCAATCGCTGTAAGTGATAAGAGCTTTCTTTACTCTTGGATATAATTCTTATTTCTTTAGAGAAATATTCTTTGCAAAATTTGTATCAAAGTTTTGAGAGCTTGCAGCTATTCAATAACCGTGAAGCATTTCAAATTCGGCGGTGAGAATCACTATCGAGTACTTTAAAATTGTGAGGAGTGATGAGAACATTAAAGTAGGTGAGCATGCGTTGTAAAATTAAGTTTCCTTGCATAAAAGTTTTCTGAAGTATAAGTTAAGTTTCCTCAGTTATCTTATGTGGTGCATGCGTAACAGGCATTGGTGTGCTTATTAGTTCAGGAATTTTCAAAGGCTAGTTAGATACATTTTAGAATGACCAATTGAAAATGTGTTCCAAGTTCCAATGCTCATTTGGGTCCTTCAAATCATAGATCCATAGATCATAGAGTGTGAGATCCCTTAATACAAGATGTTAGGTTTCAGAACGTGAACGCTGTCGTGTAGGTACATAAGAGTAAGCACCATAGTCACCCAATCCAGGTATTTATTTGTTATAAGCTAAGTCTAAAGTTGCGGCAATGGATGAAAAAGTATCAAATTAGCATAATTTAAAGAGCGCAGATAGTTGAAATTAATCTGGAACTATCTGCGTGTAACTTTCGACAAACCATCCAAATTTCATAAAAATCAGATAAGTATTTATGAAGATAGATAGATGTAAATAAATATTTGTGCGAATGTGGAAGAGAAACAAACGAACGCAGGAGGTTTAAACTTATATGGGACTAAGAATGGGCTAATTATGACCTACTATCCAAATTTCATTAAAAATGAACGATTAGTTTTTTAAAAACTAAATATACAGGATATGGGATCAACAATGAGCCAATTATCACCTATTATTGATCTAAACTAAAATCGGTCGAGTAGGTAGTAGCTTTAGGATAATAGTGCTTCGCAAAAATGTGGAAAAGACTCTTGCCTGATGTCTGAATCTGATGTATTCTCAGGAATTTGTAATTAATAGGAGAACTAAAAAAATAAATAATTTTTCAAAATTATCACAATGCTTCTTCTACCTTCTACAAGCTAGGAAGCAAAATTAAATAAATTAGACAATAATAATATAAACAACAATAATTATTATAACTATAATAAACATCATTTAAAGTATGGGATAGGACGCGAGGAAGCTATACGCCACACTAATTGACTATATACCTAGTAGTAGTAAGGTCCTAGTACTAGTACTAGACGGGTAGAACGAACCACTTGTTCGAACCTAGCAATAAGAGGCCATCACTTAGGCCCTTTCTTCTATATAGTAAGCCATATAAATAAGAGCGTAACGGCAAGGAATCGAACCCACGATCTCGTACCGTTCATGATTCGGTGATGACCGAGCAGACGTGTAAGTAATTTGATCCACACGGCCAACCTGGCTCTCTGACTATTTACCTAAGTATGATAATATCTAGTACAGGTCAAGCAAGAAAACCTGAACTCCAAAACTGTTATAGGATGTACATATTTAAATCAGTAGAAGTTGTTTAATAATATAAGAACTAGAATCAAAACTGACCAAGTAACAATCCTCCAACAAATGAATAATTAAGGTTTGCACGGATGATGGGTTGACTAGTCAGAAATATTGAATTTTGCATGAAGGTCTGCTGTCTACCGTGCCAGGATATCCGACGTACCGAAGCCGATATATTGACACAGGGATGGGCATAAGATATGAGACTATGAATGATTGAGACCTCTGAAAATGGTGTCAATTCACACTTGACTTGACAAATAGAACACATTGATACATTGCTTGAATTCCAAATATTGTTTTAATATGTAACCCTTCACACGTCACATGGTGTTTCCAACATACATTAACAAGTAAATAATTAATTCCAACCATTTCTTTACCATAGATATAAACGACATATATANACGAACGCAGGAGGTTTAAACTTATATGGGACTAAGAATGGGCTAATTATGACCTACTATCCAAATTTCATTAAAAATGAACGATTAGTTTTTTAAAAACTAAATATACAGGATATGGGATCAACAATGAGCCAATTATCACCTATTATTGATCTAAACTAAAACTAATAAATACGGTAGTAGCTTTCCCCTAAACGGGGGCATATCGATGACACGGTTTAGATTCAGTTTATCCGTTTATAGACTAAAGATTACTTCTACATCAAATTTAATTAAAATAGGACTGCCAGATTATGTTAAACACTATTACAAATCTATGGACTACTTTGCGGATAATACTGAGGTAATAAAATCCAGAAATGTCTCTGAAGAAGTGCATGGAAGTGCAATTTCCTACGTGCATGTACACTGCATGATAATACTCCATCACCAGTTCTAACTAACTGGAAACTCCGATTGGGAAAAAAATATGGATGTTGTTCGTCGTAACTTAATAGCACGCTGTATTCTTCAACCTACACCAATCGCTGTAAGTGATAAGAGCTTTCTTTACTCTTGGATATAATTCTTATTTCTTTAGAGAAATATTCTTTGCAAAATTTGTATCAAAGTTTTGAGAGCTTGCAGCGAGAATGTTAGGATTCACTTATTGGATTTTTAGCGATCAATATTTTGTCAAAGTATGACTCAAGATATGATTGGTTTGATGACTGATTGGTTTCATGACTTTTTAATATGAGATTAATCCATTAAATTTGTAATAATCATCTCATTACTCAAATTTAATTAAAGAACCTGGGGCCTAGCGCCCATGCGGGCGTACGAAAGGAAGAGCTAAAACCTTATCAACCCCCCTTTGATCTTGGGCTTATTTTTCTTCTCTCACAGTCCCCTAAACGGGGGCATATCGATGACACGGTTTAGATTCAGTTTATCCGTTTATAGACTAAAGATTACTTCTACATCAAATTTAATTAAAATAGGACTGCCAGATTATGTTAAACACTATTACAAATCTATGGACTACTTTGCGGATAATACTGAGGTAATAAAATCCAGAAATGTCTCTGAAGAAGTGCATGGAAGTGCAATTTCCTACGTGCATGTACACTGCATGATAATACTCCATCACCAGTTCTAACTAACTGGAAACTCCGATTGGGAAAAAAATATGGATGTTGTTCGTCGTAACTTAATAGCACGCTGTATTCTTCAACCTACACCAATCGCTGTAAGTGATAAGAGCTTTCTTTACTCTTGGATATAATTCTTATTTCTTTAGAGAAATATTCTTTGCAAAATTTGTATCAAAGTTTTGAGAGCTTGCAGCTATTCAATAACCGTGAAGCATTTCAAATTCGGCGGTGAGAATCACTATCGAGTACTTTAAAATTGTGAGGAGTGATGAGAACATTAAAGTAGGTGAGCATGCGTTGTAAAATTAAGTTTCCTTGCATAAAAGTTTTCTGAAGTATAAGTTAAGTTTCCTCAGTTATCTTATGTGGTGCATGCGTAACAGGCATTGGTGTGCTTATTAGTTCAGGAATTTTCAAAGGCTAGTTAGATACATTTTAGAATGACCAATTGAAAATGTGTTCCAAGTTCCAATGCTCATTTGGGTCCTTCAAATCATAGATCCATAGATCATAGAGTGTGAGATCCCTTAATACAAGATGTTAGGTTTCAGAACGTGAACGCTGTCGTGTAGGTACATAAGAGTAAGCACCGTAGTCACCCAATCCAGGTATTTATTTGTTATAAGCTAAGTCTAAAGTTGCGGCAATGGATGAAAAAGTATCAAATTAGCATAATTTAAAGAGCGCAGATAGTTGAAATTAATCTGGAACTATCTGCGTGTAACTTTCGACAAACCATCCAAATTTCATAAAAATCAGATAAGTATTTATGAAGATAGATAGATGTAAATAAATATTTGTGCGAATGTGGAAGAGAAACAAACGAACGCAGGAGGTTTAAACTTATATGGGACTAAGAATGGGCTAATTATGACCTACTATCCAAATTTCATTAAAAATGAACGATTAGTTTTTTAAAAACTAAATATACAGGATATGGGATCAACAATGAGCCAATTATCACCTATTATTGATCTAAACTAAAATCGGTCGAGTAGGTAGTAGCTTTAGGATAATAGTGCTTCGCAAAAATGTGGAAAAGACTCTTGCCTGATGTCTGAATCTGATGTATTCTCAGGAATTTGTAATTAATAGGAGAACTAAAAAAATAAATAATTTTTCAAAATTATCACAATGCTTCTTCTACCTTCTACAAGCTAGGAAGCAAAATTAAATAAATTAGACAATAATAATATAAACAACAATAATTATTATAACTATAATAAACATCATTTAAAGTATGGGATAGGACGCGAGGAAGCTATACGCCACACTAATTGACTATATACCTAGTAGTAGTAAGGTCCTAGTACTAGTACTAGACGGGTAGAACGAACCACTTGTTCGAACCTAGCAATAAGAGGCCATCACTTAGGCCCTTTCTTCTATATAGTAAGCCATATAAATAAGAGCGTAACGGCAAGGAATCGAACCCACGATCTCGTACCGTTCATGATTCGGTGATGACCGAGCAGACGTGTAAGTAATTTGATCCACACGGCCAACCTGGCTCTCTGACTATTTACCTAAGTATGATAATATCTAGTACAGGTCAAGCAAGAAAACCTGAACTCCAAAACTGTTATAGGATGTACATATTTAAATCAGTAGAAGTTGTTTAATAATATAAGAACTAGAATCAAAACTGACCAAGTAACAATCCTCCAACAAATGAATAATTAAGGTTTGCACGGATGATGGGTTGACTAGTCAGAAATATTGAATTTTGCATGAAGGTCTGCTGTCTACCGTGCCTGGATATCCGACGTACCGAAGCCGATATATTGACACAGGGATGGGCATAAGATATGAGACTATGAATGATTGAGACCTCTGAAAATGGTGTCAATTCACACTTGACTTGACAAATAGAACACATTGATACATTGCTTGAATTCCAAATATTGTTTTAATATGTAACCCTTCACACGTCACATGGTGTTTCCAACATACATTAACAATGTAAATAATTAATTCCAACCATTTCTTTACCATAGATATAAACGACATATATAAATGCATTGACATTTTACAAGTTATATTTTGCTTCCGAGCTACCAAAGGAAACGGAGGATATGTAATCGTTCTAAAGAACAAAAATATTTTATGTCTCTGATTACAAAAATTTCAAGACAGAAATCCGTTTAAAACATCAGGGACCATTTTGGTTCCGTGTCTGTTTGTAATTTATTGACGCCTATATCATCAAACGCACTTATCTGATTTGTATGAAACTTCTATAGTTTATCGAAAGTAACCCGCAGATAGCCCCAGACTTATTTGAAATGTGCTCTTTAACTTTTGCTAAATTGATACTTTAATTCATGGAAATGCATAAAATCAATGAAGTACTTGACAGGATGCGAAGAAGCTATGTGCCACACCAATTGGCAGTCTATTTGATTAAATTAACTCTCTAAAGACCGAATTAAAATAACCCAAAAGCAGTTATCTATATCATTTAACAATAATCTGATTTCGGAATTAACAAGAAGACATCTTATGAGTCCCATATACACCTCAACTTATTGTCCAACTGTGATTTTTGACCTGGTAGAACAACTTACAACAACAACAACAAACAATACAACAATTTATACACCAATAGGAGGTTTGCACATCATTATTCTTTGCCCTCAAATATCAAAAGGTTTGGATGTGTTTAACATGGCCTTTTAACTTTCTCTAACCTGCCCATACACTATCCAAAATTTCATGGGATGTGTATTACATACGTACTTCAGATTTCAGATAAAAGACACTAGAATGTCTTTGAAAAAATGAAGTTTCAAAGGTCTCCTTTCTTTATCAGAAATAAAAATATCTCTATTACAAGAATGATATTTAATTCACATATCTAATAACTAACTCATCACTATTCATTCGTATTATACGCAATAATAAACCTATATCAGTTTATAGGTATCGTTAATTTCATTGCTTGAAAAAATAAAATTATTATATCCAACATAAAATAAATTTTAAGTATAGGAAATAAAAAATTGATGTAATAGAAACCGCAGCGAGTAGCATACATAATTTGAGTGATACCAGGGTCAAATGCTTTTAGAATGATAAGCTATAAGGGATAGGGATAGCTGCATGTAGAACCGTAGTATAAACTTTATTATGATTGATAGCTCTGTACGCTATCGCGTCCTTTTGACAAGTTCCAGCCGGAGTCTGGGAACCAGTCGACGAAGGCACGAGGGAAACGCGATGAAAATTAATGTTTGCATTTAGATATAGCTTAGTAGTGTGGGGGCAAACCATTAAAATTGGAAGAGGGGGTCGAATCCATAAAGATTGTTGGAAAGGAGGTGGGGGAGAATGGAAAACAGATATTACATTTTACAACACCAAAAATTCCTCGTACTTGGTGAAAAAAAAGCTTGGATCAGAGTAGGATAAAATAGATTATTCCATATTGAAACAAAAATAAAAACAAAGTCGAAGCGGATTTCGAAGTTGAGCACTTGAATTAACATTTAGGACACAGAGGATTAATTTAAGAATTTTATTACTTTTTTGGTATTTTAGAATCAAATATAAATCAGTTGGTGCGGACAAACATTTGTTTGGGTTGTTTTCTATACAAGAGAGAAAAAAAAATAAAAGATTGATAATCATTTGAAAACTTTTTATTTTTAACTTTTCTTTTTTGGCATTTCATTTTACTACGTTTCTATTAGCTTGCTTTCTTGTTTGTTTGTTTGTTTGTCCAGTACAAATCTTGCAATCGATTTTTAACTAACTTCCCGAGTAGCTGCATTATGATGCATTATTTGAATACTTTTAGCCATCTTTCAGCAGAATTTAATTAGTTTTCAGCAAATTTTGCTGTATGGAAAGTTAGTTCGGAAAAAATCCGCAAATTATTTTATTTGTTTTGACATGTCCCATATTTACTATCTTCATTTTGGCAGGTTTAAAATGTATTATTTCTGATAGAAAATTAGAAAACGTAGTATATAAAAAGTTCTTTTTATCGTGCAGTTATTTATACCTAAAATAAACAGTAAACTCCAAATCAGTCAATCAAAAATGATGATCAGAATTACAGAATAATCAGATATGAGATATTGTTTTGGAAAAACTATGCTTTTATATTTCATTTTTAATTAAAAATATGTTTGGTACGGATTTCTTTTTGTATGCTTTACAATGTTTCAAATTATAAGTCACACAAGTTTCATTTGACTAAGAAACAAAAGACGGACATTATGTGTTTCAAAAAATGTATATTATTTCAAATGGAACAAGACCTAAGACTAGTCAACTTTTAAAAGCAAAAATATATTTAAGATCTTAAGAAAGTTTTAAGAACACAAATCCCAAGAAGTAGGTAATGACATAAAAATACAGTTTTTCTAGAATTCAGAAGTACATGCTCTTAATACTAGATATTACAATTGTGCATTGAATAATAAATATATACCTATATAATATTTGTGTGTGTGTGTGTGTGTGTGTGTGTGTGTGTGCAAAGGATGCACCTTCTACTGCATCCTTATAGACTTGTTTGACAATAATATGATAACCAGTGTATAACCTTGTTGGTGTTGTTTGTTTACATAATTTATTTATTGACTGTCAGTGTTTAATATTGTATCTGATTGTTAGGATAATTAAAACTCCAAATCAATGGAGATAAATATTTTGTTCGTTTTATTTTCGTTCTATAATGATGCACGTGGACAGAACATTGAATTATATTAATTTTAAGAGTAACAATTGTACTATGCTTAAATGTTATAAATACTAAATCCAATAGTCAAAAGGGAAATAATCGACTAATAATCCAAAAGTCAAAAGGTAAATAATCGACTAATAACCCATAACTTATAATCCAATAGTCAATTGGTAAATAATCGACTTATATCCCATAACATATAGTCTAATAGGCAAATGGTAAATAATTGACTTTATGTAAATAAAATGAAAAGTAATTGCAATAGTTTTGAATGACTTTATAGAAAGTAGAATTTCAGCTACGCATTGTTCCCAATGCTAAAGCGGATTAAAAGTTATGACTCTTCATAATAATTCAAATAAATGTTTCAAAGAATGTTTTTGTTCAAAAATGTACCAATTCAGGGGAATGCTTTTGAAAGCCTTTTAAATCACTTGAGTGAAGTTAACGAATAACAGAAAAAAAGTGGGTACGTATTTACTAGATATAATCCATACGAAATTTGATTTTTGTTCTCTACAATTCAGCATAGTGATTACAATTCTTTTTATTTTTTTTTAGTATTTCCAATTAACTCTTTGTCTAAATTAAAACCTTTCAAACTTATTGTTCTTCGTCGAACGTTTTGTGGTTTTAATAACAAAAGAGAAATTATTATATTGTATGACTTTTTAATTCTTTGAGATACCGCACATGCATAAAAAAACGAAAAACACTTGCACTAGACATATTTGTGACACAAAAGTGTGGACAAATTTGTCTCTTTTACATGTTAAAAGTTCTTTGTGTTTCCCTCAATTTAATAGGCAAATGCCAGGTTGGTTCCCGATTAAGCCAGTCCACAGACTTCCTATGATACCCATTTATACACCTGCAAACTATCCCAACAAAAATCCAATAAAAAAAATTCCCATTTAAAAAAGTAAACAAAATAATAATAATAAAATATTTACTCCGAAATTATCCAATATTCCCCTTCCACAAAAGTATTTCAAAAGCTCCAATCCTTTACAAAATATCAAAAAAAATTATGAAAGGCACAAACTATCCTCCCTCAAAATAACATTATGGCTCCGGTATACACAATTTTTTTGTAACTTATGCCAATAAAGAACTTGTTTAAAAAAAGAAAAAAAAGAAGTTCTTTGTGCAATTTTTAACGCATATTAGTTACAACTACTTAACTTTTCACTGAATATTAGATATCAAGTGGAAAAATATAAGCGTTAACAGTAAAGTATTGGAGTTGAGTTTAATATCTCGTATACTTCCACGAATATTCTGACCTTCCGATATGAACTCACGCGAGCCAGTCTGGAATAATGGGTGGTACCCGTGACCTATGGATAGTAGATATTAAGATTGGCAATCTATCTTAATCAGTTAGTTGCCTTTACTATGCTAGCTTTTATTTATACTCTACTTTCGTACGAACTAATAACAATGCGAATAATGATTAATCTTTTACTTCCACCGAACAACTCTCGGACTAGAAACATCCGATAACTTATAAATAATTCTAACCGTCCAAGTTAGGAATAAATAGTATTTCAATATTATTAATGTGGCTGGAAAAGATGAAGATCCCGATACGGTAAAACTACGGTTTCAGTCGGGCTTCAAATAGAAGCGGATTTGCCGTCCTTTTGTTTGCAGACGGAAGACAAAAGGTTAGTATAGTCTATTGGAAACTAAGTTGGGAGTTACTTTAACTATATATAGGTGCAGGAATCGGAGACGGAGGGCAAGGTTGGTTTAAAGGCCCCGGATGGTAGCATGCAAAGCCCCGGAGCTGGAGGCTTTGTATCATTATACACTAAGTTCGCCCGAGTAGGGGGATAGAGGCTTGGGGAGGATTTCGACGCTTCCGAAAATTCAAAGTTTTGCCAACTTTGAGGAGACATGACACCGAGTTTTGTCCGTCCAGGAGGATAAACAAAACGCTTTGTTGTAGAAAGAGGAAAGATCTATTCTGCATAACAAATAACTGAAACGAACCTTGCCGCACACCGACCGCCGTCACCGCCAAACCTACACACGGCCACCAAGTCAAATACCTCGTAACCCAAACTTCTACAATTTCAACTTTCATAAACTCGGGCAAAATATGAACCTGAAGGGGGTTAAGGGGCTCCACTGAGACACATCACACGCGTTAAGGGACTTAAAAGTTGACGATCAAAACCAAACTATAAACATAAAGGATTTTGAAAACCTGCAGGATATAATGCTACATAGCATCGTATTCTATGCTTATAAGCATCCTGAAAACATTACTAAAATTTAATGCTTGATATAAGAAAGTTACATTAATCCTTGAGCTAAGACGCAACAGGTGATTTATATAATTTAAACAACCCTTGGATGTCATTCTAGCGACAGCAAGATTAAGAGTCTGGTGAAATATCGCCTTACCTTTTATTTGACTTTTAATAAAACCGTCAGTTCCACTCAGCAACACCTTGAGGATCAGACTAAGTAATAAGCAAGCTTAGACTGTATCCCCTCTCTAACTCTCTCTTCATTCCCACACATAACTCTATTTTGTTCCACACTTTTACAAAGAACGAAATCTTACAATGAGGATTAGACAATTACAAGAGAAGTATATAACCTCGACAAATACAGCTTTAAGGACACAGTATTCAACTGTAATATGGAATACAAAAATATAGTTAATCTTTTCACGACTAGAGTACAAATCTTTATTCAAGATAAGTATCATCACATAATCCTAACTCTTACTTAAAATATATTGTTACTAAAAGTACTTTTAATGATGGCCTCCACTCACTTTACATATGCCATATTACTACTAGATCTTGCAAATGAGAAAAGATTTTTACTATCAGTCATTCGACTAACCTTTAGGCCAAGTTTTGTCGCTACCTCAAGGGCTTATAAAGTATATGGGAGTGTAAAGGAAGGGTGTAAGTATATGGGAGTATAAAGTATATTAGTGTCAAAACATTTGTGAAAAAGGTAGAATTGTTAATATAATATACAGTGATACCCCTTCATTAAGAAAATTATATTTAAAAACTATTGCTTAGCAAGCAAATAGTAAGAATATCAACCTAATATCCATAGGTCACACACAACGTGACCTGTGGATAGTAGATATTAAGACTATCTAAAAGCCCCCATACACGGTCAAACATTTTGTCCGTGTATGGGGCTGTTTGATGTTTGCGCAAACATGATGTTTGACGTCTATGGCCTAAATTTGCCCGACATCAGGTTTGCACAAAATGTTTGATCGTGTATGGGGGCCTTAATATGTAGTAATACTCCGTAAGTAAGAGACTCTGTTCAAAAATTATTGCTTAGCAAGCAAATAGAAGTAATACCGACATAGTATTTATCACATTCCACGGAAATGTTAGACATATATATGCAGCGTGAAAACCTTAGAGGTTAAAGTTAACTGGTTAGACTTATGTCAATTTTTAAAAAACTCAACTTTAGTTTAGAATTGTTAAGATGAAATTTGCTCATGAATATTTGAAGTGAAAAAAATACCGAGTTTCGAGTTTAGCAAAGTTCCATTTCTTGTATGTAAAACTTAAAGTTAAAAATACTTTAACGGACACGCGATTTACTTTCGGAGAGCATTAGGTACTAAAGAGATGACCTTAATTACTGACTAACTAATCAGCAAGTAGGGTTTCTACTATGCAAACTGACAGCTTTAATGATTTTCTTTGCAATATCAATGTTATCGAAGAAGTAAAATATCAGCTGATATGAATATCGAGTTCACACTTAAGTTAATATCCTAGGTTATAGATAATATAAATAGTGGGATCTTTATCACAAATAATATCCAATTGACCTTTCTTAATTTGATTTATTTTAATTTTCTCATTTAAAGAGGAAGTATTGTGGTAGCACGAAAATTCGATTTTCAGTTTGATGAATCTACACATTTGGAAGGTCCCTTGAGCCCGAAAAAGTCGTTTTAAAAAAAATGTCTGTCGTCTATGCCGCTGCGTGGAGCCCAAACCGCTGGTTCGATTTTGGCAAAATTTGTAATACATGTTCAGAAAAATCATACCCCAAGGCGAAAATCGAAAAATAAATTTTAGCTCCAATTTTGGGGGTGCTACCACTAGCATTTTTCCCGGAAAAAATGATAATTTCAGAGATATTGATGCATTTTTTTTTTTTTTTTTTTTTAAA
>KZ651880.1:294444-306101 GCA_001010745.2 Gerris buenoi
AAAAAAAAAAAAAAAAAAAAAAAAAAAAAAAAAAAAAAAAAAAAAAAAAAAAAAAAAAAAAAAAAAAAACTTGTATAAAACTTGTGGACGCATTAGACCAAATGGGGAATCTAGTTATTAAAAAGACTAAAACTTAGCTTCATAGTTTTCCTAGAACACGAAAATAAAAGTTTAAATTAAGTCAACTACCTGATTAAAAATTAACAGAAATGACCTTAATTTTCAACCAACATTACTTCAAGTTGTAACAGACTAAGATTTAAAGCAGCAAATTTCAAACTTAAATTGTTACAGGGGGAAAAAGTATCTCAAAAGATTAAATAACAATTGGCGAAACATTTTCCACACCTCGGTAATAAAGTAATTCTAGTCCAGATGTAATTTTCAGGCAGTAAAAACTCTAACTGGGTAAAGTAGGTGTGAGGCAACCTCCGCGGGATCATTACATTAAACTTTCAAATAAAGCCTTTCCCTCGGAAAATCCGGCAGTAAATCAAGGGCAAATTGTTCCAAGGAGGAATGCTCGTGCGCATCTATGCAGCAACATAAAAGTCAAAAGGATCGAGAGACCCCATGCGTCGTTTTTTTTAACTCCTTAGAGATTTAAGAAGATAGACCCCGCACTACTGTTATGAAATGTTGGTTTAATATAACTGCACGCCATTTTTATTTATTTTCTCTTTCAAGTTTATTTTTTTATTATACCTAGTTATTTTAATATTAAGAGATAAGAACTCAAAATACTATCTCACGATATGTTGAATCAAAAGCATTTACACGTAAATTATATATTTTTTTATTACCACCGAATTAATTAGAGTATGTATAAGTGTGGTGCACATATTTCTAAGTAATCATTAAAATCGTTCTCAAAGTTAATGTACAATTTGGTGCGAATGTGTATTATTTTTAACTTTTCATTAATGCAATTCTGTTTCCCTTTGGGGGCAAAAAAATTATACAACTATAAATAATTTTACTTTCCACGGAACTGCGGTTTTAAAAGGGGTCATAGTTGGAGAGGCGGAGACCAATTAATGCACGATACACCGACACGAAAACCTGGTTTTCGTTCCGAACTCCAAATTTTATCATTTTCTAGGGAAAGTGTCCGGTGAGTCAAATAGAGTCCAAGGGAGGGGGAAGTTGAAATTCACAGTAAATTCAATTTTACGAATAGCATTCAAAGGGAAAACATGTAATTTTTTTTTAAATACACAAATTTGATTTTTAATTATTCGAAACCGATGCCCCCACGCAGGAGGTAGAATACCTTTTCCGAGTAAAAATGATTAAAGGAAATAGGGACAGTGTTAGAGATACGTGACATTTTACCGAGAGATATTTGCATACGACTTTGTCATGCAAGGGAGAATAATGCATGACACGCACAAAGATCACATCTAAAACATCATGTTATATTTAGTACAAACATAACCGATAAAATCACATTTTTCCCAATCAAAGGTCGATAATTAATCTTTTGATACATTTGTACCTAAAAAATCCATCTGATTAATATTTAAAAGCGAAGGCTATTTATAGGACAGTTTGTTTTTCTTGATTAAAATCATGAAGGAAATATACCATAGTAGTTTACGGCGGATATATTGGCCCTTTAAATAACCGAAACTGCTTCGAAAAGTACAAAATAATAATTATGGTTTCTTATTTCTAACCATTATTTTGATTTAAAATAGGATTTTGCTAGTGTGTGTACACAATGCAATAAAATTTATAAATGTATCACTGTTTTTAAGATTTAATAATAGTGTTTAATTATAGTATTTATAATTTATCATGCGACGTTTCATAGTGTGATCTTCAAATGTCAAAGGAGAAATTATGAGGATTAAACGAAATTATAAGGGCACTTCTTTAGACTGTCACCCTTATAAAAACAGAAGTATTATATTCCTTTGTCCCAAAATAAATTGGACTAAACATTAATTTGTCTTAATAGTTATTTAGTGTCATTTATATTCTAAAAGAAAATAGGGGCGTAACAACCTAAACAGGAATCATAACAAGTCAAAGGTTGAGACAAAGTTAAAGATAAGACAATATTATAAAATGAAGATAAAAAACACGAAAATATAGGATAAAGTTGAGGATGAGGTGAAACAATGGGGGGAAGGATCAGACGAAAATATAGGACTAAGTTGAGGATGAGGTGAAACAATGGGGCGAAGGTAAGGGTTCCTACAAAGAATACGCAACGGTAAGGATCAGACGAAAATATAGGACTAAGTTGAGGATGAGGTGAAACAATGGGGCGAAGGTAAGGGTTCCTACAAAGAATACGCAACGGTAAGGATCAGACGAAAGTAAGAACCTAAGAATCCTATATTATCTTAAGGTTTTCAAGACTACTGGACTTGTATGTACAGGGTTAGAGTAGATACTAAGAGTACAATACGCTAATAATAGGTATATTGTATACAAGCCAAAACATGTACAATATTACTCCATATACGATCCGAAAGAGGGTAAGGTTGTCATTGTACCATTTTTATTTTAGGATAAACTATTTAATTTACTTCTATTATTTAGTTCCATAAAATTTAGATGAGAGTGACTTAATTTAAATTCCTTGGGATAAAGGTCATGAAATGAATTATTCATCTATTGAATAATAGTTCATGGAAAACTACATTCAAACGGATTTAATATTAACTGCACTCTATCCACAAGAGGTTCAGGATAAGTCTTCCATGTCTTAAAATTTTCAGTGATTATAATAGCTTGCTAATGTCTTGACCCTGATAGGGATATTGTCGGCGGTCATTGCAGACCCTTAGAGATAGATACCGACAGCTAAGCCTTAAGATTTAAACTCAAACCACTATCATCAAGTCTGGAAGGCAGACATATACCTAGGGGAACTCCGTCCTCCCAGGATATTAATACCTAAAGCCCCTAGACCTCAGGAAAGCTAAGAAACCTCTAATTCAACAAGCACGGCTTATTAGAAAGGACGGAAAGGCCCTATCAAGGCTAAGGGATTCAGAACCCTAAGGGAGTCTGCGGTGAAAAGATTTGACGTGGGTCTGAAACCGGAGATCTCCCTCTCTAACTATTTATAAATCTTTAAAATTAAGGTAAAAGTTAGTGAAATTTCCAGTTTCAATCCGTTAATTAAAGGATGGAAAACAATGGTAGGCCAGCTATTCAAATTATTGACAAAATGTTAAAACATAAGAATAACGAGACGTACCAAAAAAAAAAAAAAATGTATGAGTGGAGAGCTGTTCGGTTATCTTCTAACTAGCCGTTATGCCCGTGGCAACGGGCAGAATAAATATGGTTGAAAAAAAGAAGTGGGAGATAAAATTTATAAATGTATCACTGTTTTTAAGATTTAATAATAGTGTTTAATTATAGTATTTATAATTTATCATGCGACGTTTCATAGTGTGATCTTCAAATGTCAAAGGAGAAATTATGAGGATTAAACGAAATTATAAGGGCACTTCTTTAGACTGTCACCCTTATAAAAACAGAAGTATTATATTCCTTTGTCCCAAAATAAATTGGACTAAACATTAATTTGTCTTAATAGTTATTTAGTGTCATTTATAGTTAATGTACAATTTGGTGCGAATGTGTATTATTTTTAACTTTTCATTAATGCAATTCTGTTTCCCTTTGGGGGCAAAAAAATTATACAACTATAAATAATTTTACTTTCCACGGAACTGCGGTTTTAAAAGGGGTCATAGTTGGAGAGGCGGAGACCAATTAATGCACGATACACCGACACGAAAACCTGGTTTTCGTTCCGAACTCCAAATTTTATCATTTTCTAGGGAAAGTGTCCGGTGAGTCAAATAGAGTCCAAGGGAGGGGGAAGTTGAAATTCACAGTAAATTCAATTTTACGAATAGCATTCAAAGGGAAAACATGTAATTTTTTTTTAAATACACAAATTTGATTTTTAATTATTCGAAACCGATGCCCCCACGCAGGAGGTAGAATGTAGCAATACAAGTGTGACAAGGTTTGGTAACAATCTGCAGACTGTTTTGTCTCCAGTGAGTTAGCTGTAGCAATACAAGTGTGACAAGGTTTGGTAACAATCTGCAGACTGTTTTGTCTCCAGTGAGTTAGCTGTAGCAATACAAGTGTGACAAGGTTTGGTAACAATCTGCAGACTGTTNATACAAAGGAATCAAAGTAGGTAATACAAAAATTAAAACTATACCAAGACATAAAATAAGGTGTGGTTGAAAAATAGAATATAAAAGTTACAGAGTGGGATGTAAATATAAAAATACTCATGTAAGAGCTAACTTATACATACTGGTTAATGCTTGAACCTCATATAACCTTGTTTACAATTACTTTCCAAGATAAATAGAATTTTTATTTTTAAAAAAATAATGTATTCCTTAAAAATAAACATCTCGGAAAGAGATAAAATACTATCCAGTATGAATAACATTCCGCAGGAGATGTTTGGTTTGTTGTAAGGTATAAAATAAACAAATGCTACTTATCTACTAGGTAAATATAAGAAGATCAGGGTTTATACTCCCTAGAGTTGCAATATCCTATCTTAGTAGATGAGAAGAAGAGAATTTATTCTATCTTTATGTATCATAAGTCTAATTCAAACAAAAGCTACTAAAAGAGGATAAGTTATATTTTTAAATAGTGATGTGTCAATTTAAAATAAAATTAGAAAAACAGAATTTAAAAACGTTTTTTATCCATGTTTCTTCAAATAGCAAATACACCTACTGGAAATGTCTCATGACGAAAGAGATAAGGAATATCTAATGAAAAAGAAAGAAATCTCTAAGGTTATAAAAAAGATTATGGGAGAGCACATACCATATACATCAAGTTAAATGCTATCGATCATAAAATGCAATTTTAATAAAAAAACATTTTTATAAGGTAGTAGGCCTGCTAAGAGTATAAAAGTAAAGAAATTTAACTTTTTATTCCAGTTTAATAATTAATAAGATTCAATTGAGTTAAGTGTTCATATGAGACTTCTTTATAAAAACAAATGTGTCATATAAAAAAGATGAAACGTTGTGTGCCGAATACAAAAGAAAATAATAAACACTAAAAAACTTTATTTACATTTTTAAAAATCTACATGAGTAAAAAAAACTTACCCATGTGCAATTTATATAGTAAATTCTAAAACCAATATCTAATTTAATTAATTTATTATTAAAAATATTTTGAAGTTAACTTGGTGCGTCGGCTTTGCGGGTTGACTCGTAGCAAATCGCTTGGTTCTCCGGTGAAATCCACGTCACAAAGGGGCAGAAGTACGACGTTTCCGGGTTTGGAGCATCGTGATGTTTATTAGAAGCAACATCAAGACATATTGACGACTGAAGAGAAGGACAGCGTATTTATACCGGTTTTCTGAAACGTAGATTGTACCAGGATTTCCCGGCGGTTCCATGAGTCGGGTTAATCTTATATCCTGATGATGCAATCGGGCAGGGCTGCCTTCGTCGGTGTTCCTTTGTTCCACGTATGTCCTCAAACTTGATGAGATGGCCGGTTTCATCAAAATGCTGAGTTATCACTAATATGTGATCCTTGTTTTTCACTGCTCTTAGGTGCTCTTATCGGCGGGTCAGAGATCAGTTTTCCATTTTGTCAGATGTAGATTTTGCCACAACTGCAAAGGAATTTGGGAGACACTGCGAGTTTTGAAACGAAGGTGATCTTNCTCGTGAAGAAAAGCTTAACATCTTACAAAGATTAACGAAGAGATAAAATGGCTGATAAAGAGAAGAAAAATGTTAAGTAAAGATAAAGGTGTGTTCAGGAAGGTGAAAGGTCTAAAACTTAAAATATGATTAGAAAATTTTATTTTTTGAGGGAAAAAATGTTAAGAAATTGATGTTTGGTGGATTTTTACGTTTAGGCATGCGCAGTTGCTACGATAAATCCAATTACAATAACATTCATACGGGCGGGACCATAAAGGACATAAACTGCACAATTCTAGAAAATGTCATCGAAATCGGAAGAAAATTGTGGAACCTATCCACGTGACAAGGATCTCAATGGCTACGCTACAACTGATCCGATTATTATGAAATTCATTTTCCATTGTCATAATCCTCAACCATCAAGTTTGATCCTCAACCAACTTCCAAATTTGAGCGAAATCGACCATAAATAAATTATCTAATAAATAATTATTATTTTAAGTCACGAGAAATTGATGTTTGTTGGACATTACGTTGACGCCTGCACAGAAGCTACCTGATTATGGATAACCGGCGAGCGATGAAATTCATTGGGAGCCATCTAAGGCTACACCTTGATAATCCCTCAGAATTTCATCAAAATTGGATAAAAATTGTTGAAGTTATGCGTGTGGCAAGGATCCGTGGACACACAGACTGACTGACAGATAGACAAGAAAATAAATGAGTTCAGGAAGGTGAAAGGTCTAAAACTTAAAATATGAATAGAAAATTTTATTTGGAGGGAAAAAATGTTCACATCCCAGAAGTGAAAATGCTTCCGCTACCTAGGTAGATTCGGAAGCATAATAAACAAGCTATAATACTTCAAGGGATTTTTCGATCCAACAACTACCAAAGCAAAAGTCTCCGCTTTTTAACTAAAAAGGTTATACCAGATGCTTTGAAAATTAATATTTTAATATAAAAAATCACGGTGAAAAAAAAACCTTAGCTGTCACATCTAACGTTCTAAATATACTAGGAAAAAAAATAAGAAAATGTGAGGTAAAGCATAGGCGTATAACGTTGGAAATACAAAAGACTCAAAGTAGGTAATACAAAAATTAAAACTATACCAAGACATAAAATAAGGTGTGGTTGAAAAATAGAATATAAAAGTTACAGAGTGGGATGTAAATATAAAAATACTCATGTAAGAGCTAACTTATACATACTGGTTAATGCTTGAACCTCATATAACCTTGTTTACAATTACTTTCCAAGATAAATAGAATTTTTATTTTTAAAAAAATAATGTATTCCTTAAAAAAAAACATCTAGGAAAGAGATAAAATACTATCCAGTATGAATAACATTCCGCAGGAGATGTTTGGTTTGTTGTAAGGTATAAAATAAACAAATGCTACTTATCTACTAGGTAAATATAAGAAGATCAGGGTTTATACTCCCTAGAGTTGCAATATCCTATCTTAGTAGATGAGAAGAAGAGAATTTATTCTATCTTTATGTATCATAAGTCTAATTCAAACAAAAGCTACTAAAAGAGGATAAGTTATATTTTTAAATAGTGATGTGTCAATTTAAAATAAAATTAGAAAAACAGAATTTAAAAACGTTTTTTATCCATGTTTCTTCAAATAGCAAATACACCTACTGGAAATGTCTCATGACGAAAGAGATAAGGAATATCTAATGAAAAAGAAAGAAATCTCTAAGGTTATAAAAAACATGAGATATTCATTTATTTCGACGTAAAAAATATGAAAATGCCTCATGAAGCCAAAGAGTATAAAACAAAACTCGTGAAGAAAAGCTTAACATCTTACAAAGATTAACGAAGAGATAAAATGGCTGATAAAGAGAAGAAAAATGTTAAGTACAGACAAGGAATAGACATAAAAAGTTTCATAAAGATTAACAAAGAGGTTAAAATGCCTTGTGCAGAGAAGAAAAATGTTAAGTAAAGATAAAGGTGTGGTTGAAGGATAGATAAAGAAAGTGTCATAAAGATTAACAAAGAGATAAAATATCTTTTCAATTGAAAAGAAAAAACAAAAGAAAAGACAAAGAATAGATACAAAAAAAAGTTTCATAAAGATTAACAAAGAGATAAAATGTCTTGTGAAGTGAAAAGAAAAAAGGCAAGTAAAGATAAAGAATAGCTAAAGAAAGTTACATAAAGATTAACAAAGAGATAAAATGTCTTGTGAAGTGAAAAGAAAAAAGAAAAGTAAAGATAAAGAATAGCTAAAGAAAGTTACATAAAGATTAACAAAGAGATAAAATGTCTTGTGAAGTGAAAAGAAAAAAGAAAAGTAAAGATAAAGAATAGCTAAAGAAAGTTACATAAAGATTAACAAAGAGATAAAATGTCTTGTGAAGTGAAAAGAAAAAAGAAAAGTAAAGATAAAGAATAGCTAAAGAAAGTTACATAAAGATTAACAAAGAGATAAAATGTCTTGTGAAGTGAAAAGAAAAAAGAAAAGTAAAGATAAAGAATAGCTAAAGAAAGTTACATAAAGATTAACAAAGAGATAAAATGTCTTGTGAAGTGAAAAGAAAAAAGAAAAGTAAAGATAAAGAATAGCTAAAGAAAGTTACATAAAGATTAACAAAGAGATAAAATGTCTTGTGAAGTGAAAAGAAAAAAGAAAAGTAAAGATAAAGAATAGCTAAAGAAAGTTACATAAAGATTAACAAAGAGATAAAATGTCTTGTGAAGTGAAAAGAAAAAAGAAAAGTAAAGATAAAGAATAGCTAAAGAAAGTTACATAAAGATTAACAAAGAGATAAAATGTCTTGTGAAGTGAAAAGAAAAAAGAAAAGTAAAGATAAAGAATAGCTAAAGAAAGTTANCCCCCCCCTCAAGTTAGGGAATAGCTTCCCTTTATTTTAAGCAAAGGACAAACTTTAACATTTTTTATTGACTAAAATCACTTCTAAACTTTATCGTTGGCTTGTGTTTAATGTATGTTTAAACTTTAATGTGGCACATGTTGTAAGCATGATTTCATAGCAAAATAGTGAGTAAAACTAAAGTCATTAGCAATTTAAAAAAACACACTTATAACCTTTTTATATCGATCGTGGTTATTGATATTTAACATCAAATTTTTTTTTTGTTTTACGATATACAGCTATTAATATGTTGAATTTAACGATATTGCCATAACAAATTGGGCAAGAACTTTTAAATTTGGAAGTTAAGCCTCCTTTTATAAATAAACAAATTATGTAAAAGGATTCTTTAAACGCCACTTTTGATTCAAGAGAGCGGCCATTTATATGGAAAATTTGTCTGGAACCAGTTTTACCAGAATAATACAATTTCTTAAGTAGGGTTAGAAGGTTTTATTTTAGACTGCTAATTAAAGAATTTTTGTTCATTCCACCATTTTAAATCAAGATGGCGGATATATGTATGCAAACTTGGACATGACAATATCCAATAGCACTAAAGGCTAGAAATTTTTAAGTTAGTTTTTCCTTTTATGTCACAAACAACTTTTTACAATGGTTTCCACTCGGTCATTCATGGGAGGGGGGTATAGAAATAAAGGGAGGGGAGAACTCAGTGGCAACAACAATAAGAAATATTCTTGCTAATTCAAATTGGTACTATTTTATTTCTTCTTAACAGTGTTGTAAATATAAAACAAGTTATAAAAACACGTTGTTTAAAAACACTTAGTAAAATGTCAGTCTAATTATATTTTTTATATTTTGTCAAATTGTCTTATTGCATTCAATAAAAACTTGATAGCAAAACAAACAGTAGTGTATAAACCTATTAAATTAAAAAAATCCATAGACAACACACTCCACAGCGAAGCACGGGAACCCAGCTAGGTCTTAATAATGGAATAAATGATGTATAATACATATTATAGTCCTGATTATTTTCTATGAATAGCTCAGGAAACACTATTTAGGCATTTTATGCAATTTCTTGGTCTACATGATAATCAAACTTCTCTTGAATTGAAAAGAAAAAAAAAAGAAAAACTCAATAGGTATTTTATTACGGTTTAATTTTGTTTACTTTATAATTTATTCCTTTACAATAATATTTGATTTACAATTATACTTCTTTGTTAATTAGTTGCGGGGGAGAAATCAATTAGCTGTATTTAACGAGTTTATAAAAATCACAAGTAGGTTTCCTTTTATTAACTTTTTGTTACCATTTTTTCATTACTTAATGCAGTTAGCAATTAATCTGGTTAATAATTTAGCAAGGGTAATTAAGTTTAAGAGGTGATTTATTTATAGACACTAATCAATTAAAATTAACTTGAAATAAAAAATTGTGAAGTGTTATTTAATAGACTTGAAGTTGTATAGCATTGTTTAAACTTGGAAAGAGCGAAAGAACCTCTGTATCATTTGTAGGGAGCTTGCCGCAAAAACATGTTTCGGCGAATCTCGGCTTGTTTCGTGAACTAGCCCACATTCCGCATTACACATGCTCAAACAATACATGCTCGTCTCACTAATGTGGTCGAAGCTTTATATTTGTGGAGTCTTGGTTGAAAATAGAAGTACCGGGTAGTGATCGTTGAAATATAAATAACCAGCTGGATTCCTGTACTTCACTGCGGTTTCTGTAATTAAACGCTTTTAATTATCTTAGCGTTCAGATTTTCGTCAGTGGAAAAAATCTTTTAATCTATATTTGACCCACTTCCCGAATACCTTTAAATCTGCAGAGTACACACATATGACAATACATAATCAGTCATTAGTTTATGCAAATTGTTTGAATTTTGCCGATGAATAAATAAATTTTTCCGAGAAGTGGTGATAAAGTTAAAATAAAAACAATACTTTTTCTACTATAGGTCCTCACTACCTAAAAGTAAAAAAGTGTAAAACCAATTAAAAAACCAGTGACGGGGTTAGAATACGAGTAGATAATGTGATGAAGAAAATATCAAATAAACAGTAATGATGGGGCGCCTGGATGGCACGGAGGCTAGAGCGCTTGCCTTGCGATAAGGCAAGTTAAGCAGCATCGAGCCGGGTCAGAAGGTGACCGCAGCTCTCTGGGTTCGATTCCCGGACCAGGCACCCCGCTCAATGTCCACCCAGCATTGTTTAAACAAATGGGAAGCTCCTCGTAAGAGTGGCGCCACCAGGTTTCGGCCTGGAAACCATGATGATGACACTCTTGGTTGTTGTACAACTAGGAGGGGAGTCATGGTTGACCACCNAAATGCAAAGATTCTCATTCAGATCCGTATTTAGCACTTTTACAATACAGAAACAGTCCTAAAGGCAAAATGAGTTCCCCAAGCCAATTACTTATGTCAAGAACATTAAGGGATCTCATACCACGGCCGAGCAAACAACTCAAAGCCAAAATAGTTAATCACTCAAAAGAGTCCAATGCTAATAAAGAATATGTTCATAAAATGACTGAACAATATAACAGGCGTACTAAGAAATTAAGACCACTAAAAGTCGGAGATAAAGTTTATATCAAAAAACAACCAGATAGTAACTGGCAGGAAGGGTACATTAAGCAAATAGGCCCTGAACCAAGATCATATTTAGTTGAAAGCAATGGCACGGAATATAGGAGAAACAGAGTTTTTATTAGATGGTCACCCCCTGTTCAGACTGACTGTAGCAGTACTGAAACTAAGTCAAAACATGTCACAGATTCTTCTTCTTTAACAACTCCTTCAAAAATAAGTTTTAATTATCCAGCTTCACCTTCTAAGTCGTCACAAAGCCAAATTCCTCCTTCCTATAGGACAAAATCTGGTCGTCACATAAAACCCCCAGATCGGTTTAGTCCCTCTAGTTATAAATAATTTGATTGTACTGTTTATCATTTTTTCAAAGTTAAGTCATTTTTTATAAAGTTCAGTTAGTGTTATTGTTTACCTGACAAGTATGTATGTGTTAGGTATGTTCATTAGTTATGTTAACTATTGTTTTGAAAATTAAAAAAAAAAATAA
>KZ651881.1:18828-30985 GCA_001010745.2 Gerris buenoi
TATATATATACTATACATGTATATATAATAATATATTTATCAAATAAAGCAAAAAGGGGTTTACTAGTACTAATTTTGTCGTATATGTATATAATGTATATTGAAAACAGGAGAGGGACAGTTTTAGTTTTTTTATGTGGAAAGTGAAACTGTAATTGTTAAAAGGATTTTACAGCCGGTACTTAGAGAAAATGCAACTCGAAGGGGGCGTATCTATACTTAAGTATAGTAACCAAAAACACATTTACACGTATGTAGTGTGCAATATAGGAGATGAAGAGGTCCTTTATCCTTTTCCTTTAGCCTAACAAATAAAAAACCTTCAGCAGGACTTATCTACTGATGCATCTCATCAGCATTTCATTTCTTATTGCAAACCTTATCGTAAAAAACCTAGCGGTGTTCAAAAATGTGACTCACATCATTTATTTAGCAACAAATTCACTATTTATAGTCTTATTGATGCTAGCGAACTTTCTGTATGCTTTTACTCTTGTTTAAGTGTCCTCTCTATTAACGTTTTTACAAAATTATTTAAAATTTTATTAACCCTTAATAACCTAGCGTTGCCATATGGCAACAGCCGAAATTTGGGGTAAGGAATTTTTAAAAAAAATTTTTTAACATTTTTTCCATATTAAGGGACCCCTTAACAGACAAAATCCCTAGAAAACCCCAAAAAATTCTAAAAAAAAATTAATTCGGGCAGTTAAGGGTTAATTTGTTAAAAAAAATATTTTAGAGAGAAGTAAAAAGTCATCTTAATTACTAATATTTTTGTATTATGAAAACCTTCATAATAAAATTATCACTCTAAAACTTTTTGTTGGTGTCCAACATTACGAGAATAACCCCAACTAAACTATATTTAGCCACAAACAAACATAAAACACTTAATAGAACAAAAAAGAACAGAATAACATTTACAACAAAATAAATAAACACTAATTCGTCTATCAACCCAGAATAATGTGTATAGAGATACAACAGTGAAAAATTCTGCAATTTACAGAATTACACAATGACAACAATATAAACAGACACTCACTCAAACAGCACCCCAAAAAAATCTAACATAGAGACACAACAAATTTTACGATGCATTCACTTATTTCTTATTCATTTAAAGGCGGAGTTAAAAGGGAATAAGAATCAGCGGACACTCTGGAGTCGTTCGCTTAAATTTGCATAACCACATCGCCACAGTCTATTAGATGTGTCTTAAGAGATTTCGCATGCAATAATTTATTATTTAAAATTCGTGACAACCTTCATTGACATGTAAAGAATTATGTATTTTAAAAACAACTAAAAGCAAATTGCCCAGCGAACCTAGATAAAAACACATTGAATAATGAACGTTAAAAATACTCTTTTTCTGAACATAGTAAAAGCTATTTGCAGAAGGCATGAACTTGTTTTTAATTTAATTTAACGTAATTGAATGGATAAATTAGTTGAGATTCTTGGTCATTGAGTTTTATATTATGAAGAGGAAGGCCTTGGTTTTGTATTTCAGTGTGTTAGTTTTATTTTTCAGCGTTATACTGGGCAAGCGGACGCCGCTGTTCGGTAGATTTTTTCCCTTGCAGACCATTACTCTTCTAACGGAGGGGCTCGGTTTCTCTTCAAACTGTTTCCGCAACATAAAATAAAAAGCCCTTAATCTAACACAGTGAATTTTCCTCGCGCTCCCGTCCTCTCGCTCAGTAAAAAGGATTAACCTTAGAATGTTTCTCCCATCCCTCCCCCGCTTCCTTAAATTTATACTCTTCTATGGAAAGGAAAAAATCTAATTGTTTACACAGCTGGAAAGAACAATCATGCCCTCCATCATGAGGACAATTTATATCGTTCATTTTAAGGGTCTCTAGTCCCTGGCAAGAACCCTTATAATCTCTCCACTCAGTCAGTCAGTCGGTCACACTATCAAATGACCTTTAAACGTATAAACTAAATCTGAAACTTTGCAAGGGTCTGGCTCTAATTAAGGAGTGACTATTAAATAATGTTTGTTTAAAAATAAGTTATATTTATATTTACTTTTTAATAATATTTATCCTTTTTAATATACATATTAAGAAGAAAGTTAAGGAGAGAAGGTTCTTTTTATTCTCCTCCCTCCCATTATATTTTCTTCTTATTGAATGTAGGTATAGATTTAGGTTTGAAAAAGTGTGCGTTTGTCTGCCTAAAGATAACGCGTAAAAATTGATCAAAACTCGAACCATCGATTTGAACGAAACTCGACACACTAGCGCATCTCGTGACAATTGAAAAGATTTGAAAATTCCACACAGTAGTATTTGCAGGAAGTATTTTAAAATTTCAGCCAATATAGCTGAGAACTCAAAAAAGGTTTTTGCCATCTCACCTATCTAAAGACAGCTTGGCCTTATCATATTTGCCTTGTATTTGTAGATAATCTTTATTTAAAAGGTATTGCAAGCTCACTTGTTGAATTTGTTAACAATATTATTGCAAGGTTACCTGTTGAAACTGCTGGGCCTTATCATATTTGCCTTGCATTAATAATAATTATTTCATACAAATAATTGCTGGTTCACTGCCTCGCTACGTAATTTGGCATTTGTGAAATAATAAAATCGAGAAACACTCATCACATGAATGCCTCTATTGCCAGGACACGCTAGACAACGCGGAACACACCTTTTTTTAGTGTTCCAGATGGGCACAGCAAAGATCAAGCCTAGAAGAGGAGATTGGTCAGTTCAAGCCACAGGATATTGTGGAGGCCATGCTGAGAAAAGAGGACAATTGGAATCACGTTGCACGCTACGTGAAAACACAATACGTCACGGGCAGCCGGTAGGAACGAAGTTCCTTGCGCCTTTTATTAAATATATAAATCACACTGCAAAGAAATGTATTTTTTAAAGATATTGCACCTTGTAATATGTAACGTACCTACTGATAATGAGTGGTAATTCGTGATTCCCCAGATTGCTCAGAATAATACGTACATAATCAGCATTTTACTCAAACTCTGCGAATTATGGTTAATAAGACGTATATAATCAGCATTTTTAATAGCTCATTTAAATTGCTCCAGATTACGCACTCGCTTATAAAATGCTACGTGGCACACTTATTACTTAATGTATACTTTTACCTAGTACCTTCTATTAGTATGTATATGTGTATTATAATTAAGTTTTTCTAAGACGCATTTTATTTTAACAATTAATAAATATACAATTTAAATATTAATAAATATATATAAATATATTAATAAATACGTAACATATTATAAAAATCATAATCGAAAATAAAATCATTATTATTTAAGTAATATTTACAGCAAGATCTCTGTTGTTAAAGGCACATTTAATAAAATAAATGTATATTTTTATTTATACGTCAAACTTTATTAAAGCTGTAATTTAACGAGAACTATAATTATCATTCAAGTATAAATATAGGATAAAATGATAAAACTAAAATCATAAAACTAACACATTTAAATAAAGTATGAGAATAAAATAAAGAGACCGAAATTCTTAAAAATAATACAGCTGAAATCCGTGTGATAGAAGTGTTATTTTATTATTTTTCCAATATAACATTTCTCTGTTTAGCGAATAAAGTTTCTATGTTACGATCAGAGCAGCCGAAAATCATAAAATAATAATTATATCCTAAAGTTTTAAAACCTTTTATAATAATGATTAGAAAAACATATTCTGAAAGATTATTTTAACGGCAAATTATGACCTTATTCCTTATCTTATGAATATTATATTTTTTATTCGGATTCTTTTTTTCTCCCGTCGAGAGTTAGTGGAAGAGAAAAACCCCTATTATCTGAGGTTTAGTATAATCAGGGAAAATTGGAAAATAATAATAAGGATGAAATGTTTTCGGTGGGTTGGTAGCTCCAAGGCTCAGGGAGTTATCAATTTATTCCGATAATTGAGTTTATAATATCTTGTGCTCGAGAGGGAGTTCAAACTTTACTGCTGACTCCGGAGGAAAAGTAACCCGCCTGGATTTTCCACAAGGCTTATAATCTAAAATGGAAATCATAACAATTTACGACTGGAAAGGGGCGGTCCGAAAATCCATTAGTGGACCGAGAGGATTAGAGGCTTTAAAGCGAGCGACAACAAAGCGAAGCGAGTCCGATCCAGAGCTAAACGTAAAGGAGCAGATCCATGGAAGGGGGAGGGGGGTTGCCGGGCCACCCCCACGACCTTAATATGATTTGGAATTCTCCCTCTCTCTAGTACAGATAGGGAGCCGATGGTTTACAAATTGCCGAGTTTCTGCCTCCACTTCGTGGCGTGGGGGTGGAAGGTTTTAGTATCATAATCGCATTATAGCTCCCGAATTCCGTAGAATGGGGTGAAAGTGAATGAGAGAGTTAACCCACCGGGAAATCTTGCTTTAGGAAGTTAAAAAAAAGAGAGACGAGCTATGTAGAGGGTGGGAGTAGAAGGGAGCTAATGGGTCGGAAAATCCGGACAGCGATGCCCTCTGCCACGGAAACATCTCTAGGGAAATGTGGCTTTTCCATCAAGATTTACTGTGACGCAAGTTCGGAGCAGAAATAAACACGAAGGACCCTGCCTGAGCAAAGTCATAGTATTTTATAGAGATGACCCGTCCTGGCACGAGTTAAGAACAAGATGAGCCACGACTCGCTGAACATCCTGCCCTAGTACATCCACCCCTCTGTACTCAAGCACGTGTACCTTCATATATCACTGTCAACTTCACTGCAACCATAATTAAATTAACTCACAAATCAATATATTTCACTTTAGTCAGTTATAAACTGTTTACATCGAATCTTAATGGCTTATTTATTTATCGAAGTGAAACTTCTTCACGGGCCTTAGGCATGAATTGAATAATGTCACAAAATCCGTTACGGCTGTTTCGTTTTGGTTTTTCATTTCTTAAAGACGTCGTACATAAAAGATACAAACGGAACTAATAGTTTAAAGGGGGACCGGAGTTGCAGCTCCTAATGACCTCACAAGAACATGGTATAGTAAATGCTAGCATTGCCTATGGCGACGATCTTAAATGTATTATTTCAAATTTGTAATAATTGAATTAGCTAGCTAATCCTCATTCTTCTTTAAAAAGTATGATTTTTTTTTTTTTTTTTTTTTACACAGTTGATTGATTATTTCATTCCAATCAATTGAATTTTTATTTAAAAAAAAATCTGTTGAATATTTATTTCATAGATATCGGTTTGATGCGATTAGTTACTTTATAATAACAATTTAACAAAAACCTTTGGAGGAGGGCGAGGATTGAGCAGTGAAGAGTTGTTGAAAATGGTTGCAATCTTTGGATAAATGGATACATAAGGATTGAGAGAACAAGGGGGTATTTAAGGAGAAAGTATTGTGATGGCGCGAAATTAAATTTAGAGATTTTGATAGTTAAACAGGTGGGGGGGGGGGGGTTGAGTTAAAAAAAACTTACTACAGAATTAAAACAAAAAAAAACAACAGGACCGACTTTGCTGTAAGAAAAATCATACACCGATGAGAAATTGAAAAATTAATTTCAGCTCTATGTTTGGGGTCGCTACCCCCAAAAACTCAGTTTTTTAAAATTATTTCTAGAAACAGTTTTGACGATTTTGATTACAATAGTCTAAAATGTAATCAATTTAAATACAATTCTAACCATGGTCGTTTTTCCTAGAAAAATCTCATCCTGAGAAAAAAGCTTTATACGTGGATGGTGAGAGACCGGGTTCGATTGAGTCCCCGTCGGGGAGAAGTTATTTGTTCATTGCATTATAATATAGTCCAGTCAAATGGTAGTTTGAAGTGGAAAGATGTGGTGTAATTGTTGTTTGAGGTTTACTTTATGTTTTTGGGGTGCTGAACACGAATCTGAAGTTGTCCAACAAAATTTCACACGACAAATATGAGAAATCATCGAAAAACTACTAAAACATATTTTTTTTATTGGCATTCAGCTTATAACTTGCAAAAGTAATCTATTAACGCAAAAAAGTGGTCTAGTAGTAAAAAAAAAAAGGAGAAAATAACCTTCAATTTATGTCTGTGACATTTTTTTGTACGTTGTATGGTTTTCACGCAAATGGGAGTTGAAATATTAGGAAGGCTTGCAGAGTGGAGGGTACAGGCTGAAAGGTAAACGGTTGGTGGCAGGAATGCGCTGGCAGTTAATTTTATAATACGATGGTTGAGACACTTAAAGGAAGTAATAACTAATAAACAAAACTTTTAATTCATCAAGAATCTAAATATATTTCGCCCTCCCTCAGGGCATATTCATTAAAAAGGCGAGACTACAAAAAACTTTTCATGTAAAACATTTAATATCACTAAAATTAGGACTATATCAGGTGTAGTCCTTCGTCAAAAGATAATAAATAATTAAAAACAGAACGATCAGTCACCAATAATGGAATAAATTGAATAAAACTAACAGATCTAAAAACAACATGAATAAATGAAATAACTATAACCCACTAGGAAGGTAATACAAATCATATGTTAAAATTCAATCATATGGTAATAATTGTGTATGGCGGGAAAACATTTTAATTTAAAATTTTTAAATTGGCACTATAGTACTTGTTCATTTCTCTTGCATCCTGTTTGTNGAAAAAATACTGCCGATAACTTAATAAAAAGATCTATCAACTTAACGGACCCTCAATTTATTCCTGAAATTAAAACAATTGTATTTCAAAAACTTATAGACAATTTTTATCCTCTTAAGTTAATAAAAAGTCTGTGGCACAAAAATGTCAACCAAACTGAAATTACGATCCCTACTAACAATAACTTAAATCCCCCAACTTACTTTTCTAGTTTAGTCTATATAAACGGCCTATCCGAAAAGATTACAAAACTTTTTAAGGATTTTGACTGCTCTAACCTCAAGATAGCACACAAACCATCCAATAACCTTAAAAACAATTTTTATTCAAAACTAAAAGATCCGGTTCCGATGGATGATGCAATGGGCATTGTGTATCAAATTCCTTGTGGTAATTGTGAAGGGGTGTATATTGGAGAGACACGACAAACTTGGCGCAATCGAAAAGCCCAACACCAGTCTGATGTGAAAGCCAAAAATGATAAAACCGCCTTAAGTCAACACGCAAGGAACTTAAACCATTGTTTTAAATTTGAAAACTCAAAAATCTTAAATAGAGAAAATAACAATAGGAAAAGATTATTATTAGAATCATTATACATAACAAAAGAACACAATAATATAAATCACAAACAGGATGCAAGAGAAATGAACAAGTACTATAGTGCCAATTTAAAAATTTTAAATTAAAATGTTTTCCCGCCATACACAATTATTACCATATGATTGAATTTTAACATATGATTTGTATTACCTTCCTAGTGGGTTATAGTTATTTCATTTATTCATGTTGTTTTTAGATCTGTTAGTTTTATTCAATTTATTCCATTATTGGTGACTGATCGTTCTGTTTTTAATTATTTATTATCTTTTGACGAAGGACTACACCTGATATAGTCCAAATTTTAGTGATATTAAATGTTCGACATGAAAAGTTTTTTGTAGTCTCGCCTTTTTAATGAATATGCCCTGAGGGAGGGCGAAATATATTTAGATTCTTGATGAATTGAAAGTTTTGTTTATTAGTTATTACTTCCTTTAAGTGTCTCAACCATCGTATTATAACAATAAAAGGAAACAAACCTACGAACTCTTACAGTTAATTTTATGTTTTTCGGTGTGCTGAAAACGATTCTAGAGTTGTCCAACAAAAATTTTACACGCAAATATAAGAAATAATCACAGCCCCACTATCTTCTTTTATTTTTTTTTTTAGTGGATTTCGCAATATAACTTGGAAAGCAAGCTATTTACGCAAAAAGTGGAGAAGTAGTAAAATAAAGAAGAGAAAAATACCTACAAATTATCTCTTTACAGTTTTTTTTTGTAATTCAAATGGTTTCTATGCAAAAGAGGGTTGAAATAACCGGGAAATCAATAATTTTTAAAAAATAGCCTTATAACTTGCTGAAAAACGTAAAATTAACTGCCAGCGCATTCCTGCCACCAACCGTTTACCTTTCAGCCTGTACCCTCCACTCTGCAAGCCTTCCCAATATTTCAACTCCCATTTGCGTGAAAACCATACGACGTACAAATAAATATTACAGACATAAATTGTTGGTTATTTTCTCCTTTTTATTTTACTACTAGACCACTTTTTGCGTTAGTAGATTGCTTTGCAAGTTTTAAGCTGAAAACAAATATTTTTTTTTAGTAGTTTTTCAATGATTTCTCATATTTGCCGCGGGAAATTTTGTTGGACAACTTCAGATTCGTGTTCAGCACCCCAAAAACCTTAAAGTAAACCACTAACAACAATTACACCAGAACTTTCCACTTTGAGCTCATTTTATGCACCATTTGACTGGACGAAATAAAATATTTGATTATAATTAAATTTAACTACAAAAATTCGAAAAAATTAATAAATGAAAAACACTGGACCAGGTAATTAACTAGTCTGAGTTGTCTCGGAACGATTTTTCGTAGAATGATTTCCTAAAATGATTGGCAAAACAGGACAGTATTAAAAATATAGCTACCGTAGATTTGGTAGTAAAATAAAAAGAAAACTTGAAACAATCTGGCAGGCCTACCAGTTTAGTGTGTACAATCCGTCTGAAGGCCGGTGGTCTATGTGTGTGTGTGTGTGAGTGTATGTGAGTTTACTGAGCCTATGTACGATTATTACGAGATTAACCGGGCCTTTAACTTTAATTTAATTGAAGTACCTAATTAATAATTTTAATAAAATTTATCGGTGATTCATATTCTCTTTCAACACTTTAGTTGGATTTGTTCAGAAAAAGAGGAGGTACTGTGTTATTCCCTCTATTTCTATTTGATCATGTAATTTGAAAAAGAGTAGGTAGAGGCAGCAAAAAGATAGGAAATGATAATAATAAAAAAAAAAGAAAAACAAGTCTTGATAAAAACACGCCTGGGAAATTATTCGCTAAATTTTCACCATGTTGTAAAAGGGTGACATGATCGGCCATGTTGAACCCTGGGAGGGAGAGGATGGCAACATGGTGGAGAAGGGAACGGTTATAGTGTGTTCTGACGGCCTACCCAACCAATTTCCTACATTTCCATCTCCCAACACTAACACTGAGATGTTACACTGTATCTTGGTGATAGTGTGTAATGGTATTAGGCTTGGGGTATAGAAACCTGTCTCTACTAATACAGTATCATGTACCAACACATGCTGCGTGTCGAGGGTCGTAGCATCGTCTAGTTTAAAATGTTCCTTTACATTTAAACTCCTGCGCTATTCTGCTGAAACCACTAGTTCGGGCGTTCCAAGCCCTTTTCAAGCAGCTACTCTTATCTGAGTTCCTATTCCCCACACCGGGTAAAAGTTCCTCTTCAAACCTATTTTACACCAGAAATACACACTTAGACAACTTCTATGTTGTCTTTTTTTCTCAATCTACTCTATTTAACTTTAATGATGTACCGAACGTTACGTTCAGGTGAGTATACTAAAGAAGAACCAACCGCTAAACATTGAATTTTTTTTATTTTTACTTCTTGATGATTAAAGGACCGAGAAACAAGTAATATCAATCCTCATCTATGTAATCATCATCAGTCACAAGCATTTTTGAAATGAAGCTCCTTATGGCACGTTCTGGAGCCCGTTCTGGAATCCGAAAAAACGACCAAAATCACCGTCACGCAAAAAGCGTCACGAAATCTACCGATGACGATAACTTGAGTAAAATATTACCGAGTAAATTGAAATTTGGTACACATGTTCATTTTACCAATGCCCAGGCAGAATCCGTTTCTCAACGTTATCCGCCCAAGCGTTCACGCGCAGCGCTCGCGTAAACTTAAAAAAAAATCGCGTAACAGGAAAACATTCTAACTTCATCTATTTAATGAGACAAACAACTTTTTTAAATCCATTTTTTGTAAAACAAACACCGACACTGCTATGATGTGATAAAGATCGCTACATTTATTAAAGCGGACCTAAGCGATTAAAATAAAGAAAACAACGTTTTTCCCGATATCTTATGTGCCGTGTCGAGTTAAATGAAACTTTGTATACATCACCTACAATTTGAAACAGCCATTAAAATTTCAACGTGATTGAAGCAGACGTTTTTGTGATTTGGTGATTTATATCTTGTATTAAAATATTAAATTAGAGTAATATGCCGACGGAGTCTGAGAGGACAGTTCTTTTCCGTCTCTACATCCATCTGATTTAATTATTCATTAACTTTTTTCTCAATATACAATACATTATTTATTAAAAGACGCTCGCTTCAAAGATAATAAAAAGATTTTTATTTAATTTTGCCTTAACTCCACTGGCTGGTACAAATAATTAGTTACTTTTAATGTTGTCTCTTTTCTAACTCCACAATGTATCAGTAGTTAGTATCATATACTAATTTTGGAACTGTAATCTATAATAAAAAAAATTGATTTTATAATTTTCATTTAATGAAAAGCGTAAGGAACTTCGTTCCTACCGGGTTTCCCGCGGCACCACATGTAATTTTTTTTTTTTTTGAACCAAGATAATGGATATTATTTTCAATTTTTGTTTAATATTTTAATCAAGTCTGTTAATCCAGCTGAACACGACAGATAACAATTCCCTATACGAGCCTAGAATTCTCTCTTAAGAATTTCCTTTCTCTTAAATATATATTTATATCGACATGAACAGTTTTGTAGAGCAAAGTTACAAGCCATAAAGGTAATAACTGATGTAGAGAGGGGCGTGTTACAAAGACTCGCGGCTCATAAAGCAATACGTGAGCGTAACAAAGTGTAGGGCGGTGGTACCGTTGTTTGCCCTGATATGGTTCTGTCCACAGATTTACGGTCTAACGAGGATTTAGACCGCATTGAGATGTCGTAAATAAAACTCCGGGTCCAAGGGTAGTTACCCCCTACAGTAAAGAGTAAAAACAGACAAAGGCTTGGTCGGACTTGGGGCACGTAGCTTAGTGTACTGTAACCAACATTTCTGACACTATACAAGTTTTTATTACTGCTTCATCTAACTTTATAGTGCTGCTGTAAATACTTTTATTGATATTACACTATTGGATATCAGTAATATCTCCCGAAGTTAAACACCTTTGAATCGACATGCTTCGTGTATTTCCATTGTATATTTTTCATCTAGCAAGTTTCTGATGCCCCATTATGTCCCATGTGTGTGCCCCTCATCAAAGTAGCCCAGTTTCAATTAAGTAGAAAGAACACACTTTGTTCGGTGTTTATAACATCGTAATCTGTTGAAATTATTGTTGCAGCAATTATAGGAATTGTTTTTTCATGTTATTTTCATTTACGGTTTTATTAGACTATAAATACAAATCCTGCTAAAAATGAATACAAATATCCATTTATAAGTTTTTTGACTTATTTATACATTATATATGTATGAAAATCCCAACTTTTGGTAGTCTCAAAGAAAATCCTGGAGGTCTGTTATAACCTGTATTAACAAAACCTCGTTGGAAAAAGAGAGAAAAGATGTTTTGCTCTGTAAAGAAGAAACCCTGACAACGTAGTATTTCACGGTGAGGTTTTTCCCTCACCTAGAAGAACAGGGAAATGTTCTCTTACTGTACCGAGCCTCGTGCGTCCTGTATATATCAGTGTGAAAATGTTATATAAGGAGGCTGCGAGGGAAGGATGATGTTACCCTGTAAGTAAATCTGCAGCCCAAAGGAACAAGGAAACAAAGTTATCCCATTTCACGCCCGGATAAACGTGCATTACTCGGGGAGAGAGGAGGGAGAGAGATCGGGGCTGGAATAAGAGATGGCAAGAAGCGTAGGGTAGAGCTGCTCCTGATGTATTAGCCAGGTGGAATAAGGCAGCACAGTGACGTCACTCCTCCACCATCTCGACATGGTGTCATTCACCAAACCCCTCCACTACATCCTACCTTACCAATCTGCTTCCCAGTGACACCCACAACATGCCATAAATAAACCCAGGCATCCTGACAATTCTTCCTAGCCTTATTTAATTATAAAATCTTAATTTAATTATATCGGTTACATAATTGTCCTTAATAATGCTAATTAACTCTTATTTGGGGGGGGGGGGG
>KZ651881.1:36095-63787 GCA_001010745.2 Gerris buenoi
GAGAGCACGCTCGTCTCTGATAAGTCCTATATATGATTTTCTTGATATGGTATAGGTCCAGAGTTGGGTGGGCATCGTCGGGCCCCTGATGAGTCGGTTAATACCGAACGATGCAGGACGTGGCGTTTTGCCGAGCCAACATCTTTGTGACGTTTGTCTGGTGTTGGAACAGTTCCTATGTGTCACGCTTGCGTGGCACATCCCTTGGTGTCTCACACTAACACTAATTGTATACCTTATTGCAGTGTGCATAATCACGGTATTACATTGTTGATGTTAATTGTCTTTTACAAATGCTCAGGTTAAGTTCTGTGGACAGGGTTATCGGTATATATATTATTAGTTCACGTGCAACGCTCGTGTAAACGTGAGCTTCAAAAGTAAAATTGGAATTTCAGGACGGGAAAAAATTCAATCATCACCTACACTGGAGTAGAACATTTTTTTTTCAATTAAACATTTTTAATAAAACGAACAGCGACACCGCTAAAAAATAATAAAGATCGTTCAAACTATTAATATTCAATATTTTATTGCAATACGCTCACTTCAATGAAAGAGCAACCCGATTCTTAGTTGAAGCGAGCCTAAGCGAGCTTCTTACATTCAACAAAATATGCATCCTCAATTTAAAATGTATCCTTTTTAGGGTTTTATAGAGATACTTCTCAAAACCCTTATGCCGAGGGTGATGTGTCCGTCTGTCCGTCGCTCTTTGGACACCTCTATAAATTAATAAACATCGTTAACAGTATTCAAGCGGACCTAAACAACGCTTTCATCGATATCTTACGTTCTTCATATACATCGTCTAAAGTACAATTGAAACAGGCATGTAAAATATCAACTTGATACATGCAGAAGTTTTTGTGTAGCGAAGTGATACATTTAATAATAGTTGAAATTAAGATGCCGGGAATATGTAAGTAAAGGAATATGTAGAAATGTACCCTTTCACCCCACTACGTGGCTCTCGATTACAATCATATTCTTTAACTATCTACTTATCATGATTAACTGTCTAATATTTACTGCATAACGCTCGCTAAAACGATAGTCATGCGATGCCTAGTTGTCATTTTATTATGGATCAGATATATGTAATATTACGAATTCACCGAGTTATTGATATTATCTTTCTTGCTCTAAAAAAATTGTTTTACAATCACAAGAGCCCTAAAATGTATATAGCTTTTTTTTTTTTTTTTTTTAAATAGTGGAACTATTTTATTTTTTCCCCATTTCTGCTAAGTAGACTAGTGTAGACATTTAAATATTGCTATGAGCTACAAGATAGTGCAGTTACTAAAACAAACAAGAGTTTTACAATAACAAAGCTTCATAACAAGAAATACACCTAAACAAAGATAGCTAACAAGAGTTTTACCTAAACAATGATAGCTAATAAGAGTTATACCTAAACAATGATAGCTAACAAGAGTTATACCTAAACAATGAATTCAGCAGTTTAAGCTAAGCTCTGTTTGACCAACCTTCCTTCAACTGAGATGTTTATAATAACTAGACATATATATTTATAAATTAATTTATATTTTTCAATTGTGATTTCTTAACAACCAAAACACTTAACACAGGGTCGTTACAACAGTAAATTTAAACATTAACTAAGTGAGTAAAAAGGGAGAGAGGGAAAATAAACCATAATACACAACTCTTTAAACAAAAAACAAAAATAGCACAATGTTTGAAAAAAAAAAAAAAAAAAAAAAAAAATGCATGCACAAAAACCATCATTTTAATAAATCCCCTCTCCAGAACACAAGGCAACGAAAAAATAAAAGAAAAATGTCTTTTCTGTAATAAAAAGAGGGGGTGGGTGGGAAAAAGGCATAAAATTATGGCGCGAAGAAAACTACAAGAAAACAGAGTGAGAGAGAAGGGGGTTCCATAACGATCCCAAATTTGTACTGAGAAAACGAGTTGGCTCGGAGGAACGGGGCGCATAAAAACTCATGTAAGGGCCACGGCGCCCCCTCCAATAAAAGTTTTATAGGAAATCAGCATGCCACACTATAAATTCACTTTCCTTTTAGACTCTGAGTCTGGGAGGGGGTGCAGTACAGTCTAGAGGAATATTTTATTCCGATTCTGCCCTTTTAGACCTCGTGGGGGGGGGCCCTTAGACTGAAATTTAAGGCAAAAAGTTTTTTTTAAGGGTTCGAAGGGCTTCCATCGTGTTACTCCGCACCTTTCATTCTTCTCCCTCTTTTTTACCCTTATTTTTTATTTTTTTTTATCATTAAACAATGCCTCGCATTTCGTTTTTTTTCTTTCTTTCTAACAAATTATAAAATAGAAGAACATTAAGAATTCGATTTGTTGTTCTTCTTTTTCTCTATTCATATCTCTTATAAAATAAACTAAAATCAAAATTACTAAAAAGGGATCGACGATAAAGAGTCTGCCCTAAACAGAGTCTGCCTTTAAGATCTTGCCTTAAACTTATCATGAAAAGTTTTAGGTCAATCATGATTTACCTCATCATTCATGGTCTGTAGGAAAAAATTAACAGCTGACTCTTACAGTACTTCGACCCCTCTTTAGGTCATCTTAAAACCGACATGGTCATCTTCATTCTTTAGGTTTCCCAGAGGTTAAACAAGATTGAAATAATAAACAGCTTGGTTTTCCGGTGAAATCCGCGTCACGAAGGGTATGAAGTCTGACGTTTCGCTTCCACTGCTGGAAGCATCTTCAGGGGTGTGGTGCATCGTGGTGTTGACTCGAAGCAAACATACAACAAACATCGGTGTATATACTGTGTATCCGTCATCTTTATTTTTTAAGGCGGGTAAAAAATATTTTTTTTTTTTAACTTTTCGGATTTTCTTAGTTGGTTTGGGCCACTTTCCGACCAAACGCAAAAAACCGCGAGTCTCTAGGTGGTCTAGAAGTACCCAAACATTTTAGCGAGTCTGTGGGGATTGTTTACGGTGGATCAACCTATTTTTACTTCCATGAAAATGGGAGTATGGTGATATTTTTTTTTTTTTTTAATAAAATTGTTAATAACTTTGGTTCTATTCAATATTATTAGATGATCCAAGTCTACAAATTGCGCAACATGTTTGCGCACACCCCTGAAAAAAAAAATCATCGATTTCATTTAGCCAGTTGTGCGCCTTGGGCGACAGACACTTATACATACCCACATACATACACACATGAAGAAGTTAAGGCTGGATTCGTTTTTGGGAATATATAAAATGAAAAAGTATCCAAAAAATTTCAATTCTGACCAATGTACAGACAAAACTTTAATTTTATATATATAGATTGATGGACTTTAAAAAAACAATATCTTTAAATACTACAACAAGGTGTAAATAACTTAAAGAGGAAAATTTTCCTCATATTCTCATTTAGCGGAATTGTCAAATTTGTTATACTTTTGGATGCCCCCGCCCCGCAAAGCCTTGCCTGGGCTCCCTGACCGTGTTCTTTGTTAATCCTGTTGCCATCCCCCCCCCCCTTCCCCTAGAGGCGGCTAAATGTGATTAGCCCACTCCCTGGCTATTCCAGGAGCGGAGAGAATTATCATTATTAAATTTCCAGACTCCTTTGTATTTAACAACCAACTCATCCCTCTCTTTAAAAAAAAAAAAAAAAACCCTGAGGCTAATTTTCTTTTCGCTTATTTACATTTTTTTTTAGGCACGGTGTCATTTTGTAGGCCCAGCGAGAGTACCAAGTTTTAACACGAAGACAATGTTAATGAAAAAAGAGGGGGAAGGGAGAAAATTACATTCGCTACATTTTCACACCCTCATAATATCATTACTGCTTTTTTCACTCAAAAAGAAATGTTTGTTTTGTGAGTTTTATTTTATTTATTAACAGATGCTGATTCGTTCACAAAAGAACCTTAATATAATAACATAAATAAATAATATTTAAACATAACCCATAAAAAAATAGCCCACCAATTAAACCAAATTATCAAAAGAACCAATCACCAGTCGCTGTTTGTCATTGCGTGTGAATACTTCATTTCTGTGCCCATATTGTCCTAACAGAGTGTGGCGGCTCCCAAGCTTCTTTTAAATTTACTTTATTTATTACTAGCAGAAATACCCGTGCTTCGCTCGGAGCAGTAAGGAAGTGTCTTAGTAGTTATGTAGAGATACTGAGTGGTTAATTGATCATTTATTTATATTCTTAAATTAAAAAAGCGGCACTTTTTTAGATGGTTACTCCCCTTATTAAGAAAACAAAGGGGAGTAACCATCTAAAGAAGGTATACGGAGTATTCTTCTTTAGATTGTTACTCCCCTATAAAAACATAAGTGTGATATTCCTTTGTCCCAAAGTACATTGGACTAAGCGTCCCTTTGTCTTAATTGTTATTTAGTCANTGCCACTCTAACTTAAATTTTATATAGTTTATTATATAATAAATAGCTATATAATTAATTATTATATAATTTTATTCACCCTTAACGACCCAACAAAAAAACGACTTAACTTTTATTATTACGCTAATTTTAGAGAAATCTATACATATGATATAAAATAAATTAATATGGTACCTGTATGGGGGAAAAAAAAAATAAATAAAATAAACGGGTATGTTTTTTTTTAATTCCTCACTTCGGAAGCCTCTAAGTGGCTCAATACTGCTGCACAGCAGGAGAAAGCAGCATAGAGCAGGTCAGTAATTGTATGGATGACCGTTTTTAACGAACTGATTTTTTTTTTATCATTTTTCAAAAAAAAAAAAGTTCTACATATTATTTTAAATTATTAAAATTTTGGCGGTATTTTTTCAGATGTAAACAAACTTTGACGTTTAAGGCCTGTTTAACACGGGACACTTGTGCCGCCACAGAATCCCGAGCCACAGCCGATACATAGGAGTAAATGGGAGCGTTCAGACGGAGACACAGTGTCTTGGGCCACGGGACACTGTGTCTCATCGGTGGCTCTCCCCGCGAGCCACTCGTACACTCTCTGTATCTCTGACGTAAGAGACACTGAGTGGCTCTAGAGTGGCCCGTGCAATATTCCTGTGGCCGGTGTCTCGAGACACAGTGGCGGCCACACCAAGTGTCTCGTGTGAAAAAGGCCTAAACGTTTAATGTTTTTAACTTTTGTTAACAAAGTATCACACTTACCAATAATAATTATGTTAGCATTTAACTTTTAAACTAATTACTGGAATTTCTTCGGGTTTGTATTTATTTGATCCTTATTTTTGACCGGTTTCAACGATATGATCAAAATTAAAAAATCGATAACTTCGAAATGGCGGCCAATATCAATATCTAATTTGGCGGATTTGTTTGTCATACTGAGAGGTATATTCGTGCCGAAAACGTTGATTTTCCGGGCGGCACAAATAGAAGTTATGACTGATTTTGCTGCCAAATTTCAACTCTCTAGGTTAAATACCCTGGGTGCTATGATGATAGCACACATACAGACGTCATGCTGAAACCAGTCAGAAGGTCAAAACGGATAATTCAGTTGAAATCTCAAAAAAAAAGTTTTTGGTTAAAACAAATACTTTTCTACCATAGGTGTGAAAAAGTAATAATAAAAATCTAATATTTAAACTGACTTAAAGAATGAGTTTAGAAATAAAAAAAACTTAAAAATTAGAATGAAATTAGATAAAAAATAAAAAACTTAAAAATTAGAATGAAATTAGATTGAATACAGGTCAAGTTTCTCCACAAAAAAGTGTGTTTAGAACTAACTTTTTGCGTAAATTTGCGGTAAGAAGGCTATAGATGAATCCGAATGCTCCGAGATCCACTAGCTGTGAGGCACCTTCAGACAGCGCGCATTCATGGCTTAAGATTAATCTCTATGTTTTATATTTCATAAGCCCATCAAGATAAACAGAGATATGAGCTTGAGAAAAATTGGGTGAAATTGTTTAAGTATAGATACGAGTACACTGCATGCTTACTGGAACTTGACCTTACTCACTGCCACGCGCTCAGATAGTCGAATACTTAGTATAAGTATAGCAGAAGATACCATGCAGAATACTACTCAAATAGTAGAATGATCAGGATAAAGGTATCAAATCACAGCTGTTTTTATCGATGGTAAAAAAGCATTTTATAAAGTGTCACAAAAGATTATGTTAGAGGCACTCTAATCTATAGGTATACATGGTACTTGCTTGCTTATGTTTAAAAGTTACTTAGAGAATAGGCAAAGACAAATCAAATTCGAGGAAAATTTAAGTACTCCAGAAAAAGTATTTTTTTATAACCCAACACGGAGCAGTCATCTCACCATGGCTATTCCTCATCTATATAAATACTTTTCTTCATTTGAGCAATACTAACACTGAAGTAATATCCTTAGTAGATGATAATCTGCTTTATTTTAGAGAATTCAGTTGGAATCAAGTTTTTCATGAGGCAACAATTAGTATTGCTCTAGTTAAGTCATATGGTTCAATAAAATCATTCTAACTATTAACGTTATTAAAACTAAGGTAAAGCACTAAAATAAAGCGCGGTCAACCTCCCTCTCTTTTAAACTTAAGTTACACGACCTACCTTGTAAATGTGCTTAAGGCATTGACACTGACACTGACACTACGCTTGAGTCGATTTTTACTACAACATACTAAGCACCGACTGTTTATGTGCTGTGTATGCATTGGAATAAAGAACAATGGACAAAATTAAATATCTACTATAATTGTAGACAATAATTTAAATTGGAAAGACTACATCAAAGAAATAATCAAAAAAATTTGGAAACTGTGTATGTGTTTATTAGAGTCAGGGATTTTTGTAGTAAAACCAATTTAAAAATAATGTATCACGCTCTTACGGAATATGAAGTAAACTATTGTATATTGGTGAGGAGGTTAAGCTTAGCGAGCTCTGACTTAAACACGGATGAAACAGTGCAATAAGCTATTCTCAAAGTGGCATTGAAGAAACCAAAAAATACCCCTGTAAACAATTTTTTAAAGGACTCACTGTACCCCCTTACAGGACTAAACAGCTTTTTAAGAAAGCTGTTTTGGCTAATTACTATCAATGATCAATTCGAAAACAAACTAACATTGCATCATTTATATCCTACTACATTACAGCAAGCTAACTATGTAAAAACTCCCATATATGTGAAATTGATAAGACAGAAACACACTTTATACCTGTGACTCTTATTTTAATCTATTACCTAATGCGATGCAACAGAGTCAATCAATAGACAAATTTAAAAAACGTATTAAACCATACCTTACCTTATCAATGAATATCTTCATACTAATATCTAATAACCAATTATTGCTACGACGCACTTATAATTTTTATACCGTTTCACCAAAATACTTACTTTTGTCATTTACCTTAAATCACTACATAAAATAGAAACATTTTATATCTATGTAATTTTATGTTCTTAAATCTAATAAAGGTAATTATATTTTTTATACTATTAAAAAGGCTTTTAAGGAAGATATTTAATACAAGATGTTTACTGCTTACTTATAGCTAAGCTTATTTTTATTTATTTATTTTCCATAATCTATATATATAAAACTAAGAGTGACAGTGACTGACTCATCAAAAATTCTCCTACTTCCCATTGACCTAGAGAGTTGACATTTGGTACATAGATAGAGTGTACCATAAATAGAAAAGTGCGGCCATTTTGATTTTGATATGTGTCCGCCATATTGAATTATAGCCGCCATCTTGGATTTTTAAAACATGTATATTTTTATGTGTCGTATATCGTTTTAAAGGCCTTGATTAATACTTTAATGTTGTGGTATTTGTTTATTAAAAATATATATATTTTAAAATATGTATTAAAAAGCCACTCAAAGTTCATACATATTTGGNCTTTTAAGGAAGATATTTAATACAAGATGTTTACTGCTTACTTATAGCTAAGCTTATTTTTATTTATTTATTTTCCATAATGTATTATAAATGATTATAATACTACACTAACAATAGTATAAATATACAAAAAAAAGACAAGAATTAATAAAATGCAAATAAACGATAATAAAAGATAAACCGAGACAGAATGCTTGTTCTAGGTGCCAATCTACACTTACTGAAAGCTCTCTTGAAAAATATTTTTAGTAAATAGACATTATGGTTTAAACTGAAATGATAAAGTGAAAAAGTGTTGAATATGAATATTGTAATTTTTCTATGTATTTTTCTGTTTTTTCTGGTTTTTTTTTTTTTTTATTGGAAGTAAATATTGTTATTATTATTACTATTTTTGGATCTCAAGTTTTTAGTGTGTCACATATTTTGAAATCTAGCATATAATACATTATTTTATGGTCATGTTCCTGGTGATAGGACCCAAGAAATCTCGTTGCCACATTAGCTGACAGACTATATTTAAGAGGGATGAATATATTTATTTTATTAATTCAAGGAATCTGAAAACCGAAGTAAGCTAAAAAGTTTAAAAATTAACTTGCTTCAGAGTTTTTACCGACTTAGTAATCATAGAAATGTCAGTCATGCTTCCAATTTCCCATATTAAATTCTACCATATGGTGAAAATTTCCCCTTGTAAAGTTGGAAAGGGAAAAGTTTAGTTTTTTTACTGTGTGAGATGAAATACAATACGAATCTAGGGTAAATAAAGGATCCCTTCACCGCAGTGGATTCAAACCCCAGGCTCAAAGTTAACTAACAAACTTCTATAGACTTGCCTAAACCGGCGTTAATTAGACTACAAAGCAAAGCCCTTACCCATAATACCATTATATACCACTTCCTTTTTTTAAATTTTATTTCCTGTATTTGTTTAAAACTTTTTTCTTTTTATTTAACAAAGATTTTCTACAATGAGAAATAAGAGATGAAAATCAACAATTACTTTTGTAGAAATGTTTATTTTGTTACAAGGTCGGGTTTGTTTTCTTAGCCCTGTATCTACAATCAAAGTCAGTTTTAATATAATTAAATAGAAACAAACAAAAATATGGCAAAATGTGTAAGTTTATTGCAGGTTGTGTAATTACTGGGCTCATGGTAAAAGTCAGTTGCACTGCTTCTTCATACAAACACAGCCTAATTTTGGTATTGTAAAAAAAACAACATTGCGTTCTCTTGACATAACATTTGTTGTAGTACAAACAAGATTTTTGAGTTTACTTTTAATTTTAAGGAAAAATGGTTTAACATTAAAAGAAAACAATCCGTTGCACTGCAGGCATCTATTTTTTGACGGAAACAGACTCAGTATGCCCACTCTATCCGCCTTTTGCTCTATTCACTAATAGTGCTTTTGGTTGTAATTGGATTTTAATAAAGCAATTAAACAACCGTGTGAACATTTCTTGAATTAAGTAGGCACCTGTTTATACCACGGTATTCATGGTTGACGAACAGTTTAACATTAATGATTAAAAAATAATTATCTTACGTTTTCCTGGAAAATATAACTTTCCTAAAGATAATAGTCAAACGGATTTCCTGAAACGTAGCTTAGGTTCCAGACGGTATGTAACTTTCCAAAAGATAATAGTCAAACCGATTTCCTTCCAGACGGTATGTTAAAACTAAATGACAAAGTACAAGAAAATTAAACTCAATCAATAATCGGATATTAATTTACGTTTTGACAAAATTTTCAGGTATTTGACACATTCTAAATTATAGGAATATAAACTTTTTAGTCAAGTAAATTTCTAAGTTAATTCTCTCCATCATAATTTTGAATTAGTGTTTAAGTAATTAAAAAGTAGTCTGTATAATACAACTTGAACTTAATTTTCCCGTTAACATAATTACTTTCTCAAAAGTTATAATTTCTTTCTCGTTACGGATTTGTTGGTGGTTAAATTTTTATTGTACATTGTTTCCACATGTCTAATTAAGTTCTTGTTCCTCACTGTGGTTCGTTTAAAAATAAACTTTAGAGCACACTTAAAAGAATTTCAATATCTATATATGAGTGAATGCGTGTGAGTGGGTGAATGTGTTTATTAAATTTCAACAGAATAACCAATTAACTCCCCTATAAATTAATATTTTTGTCTTTGTATATAGAATGAGGGGGGCATGTTTTTTCCCGCCGGTAATAAATGTTACGTGATTTTAACTTTAGGGTCTGAAAATTATTCGCCCTTTTATCTTTTTAAAAAAGGATATAATAAAATAAAATATTGCTCTTTAAGTTAGGGGCGTTAAAATGACTTTAGAGATTAAAACAAATTTAATTAAAAAATAATAAAGATCTACTGATTACTTTTTTTTTGTTCCTTTTATCCTAATATAATTTACTAATGTTTAGAAACATCACGTGTAAAAGAGTATGGCGTATATTTTTTTTAAAAAATCTTAAAAAAACTTTTATTGTTTAAGATAAATTTATTTGAATAATTAAAATATTATTTTGCTTCCGAGCTTACCGAAGGTAACGGAAGCTATGTGATCGTTCCGAAGAACGAAAAAAAATCATGTCTCCGATTTCAAAAATTCCAAGACAGAAATTCGTTTCAGACATCGGGGATCATTTTTGGTTCCGTGTCTGTCTGTCGGTCTGTCGGTCGGTCTGTCGGTCGGTCTGTCCATCAATTTTGCGAACCGCCATATCTTAAAAACTACACGTTCAATTTTAATGAAATTTTGGTGGTAGGTCATACTTATCCCATTGTTGGTCCCATATAAGTTTTAACCTTCTGCGCCTAATTGTTTCTTTTCCACATGCGCACAAACATACATTTATTTACAGCCATATCTTTAAAAGTAATCATCTGATTTTTATGAAATTTTTATGGTTTATCGAAANTTTTGTGGCGCAGTCGGTAGGACTCCGGTTATAGTTATTTTTTCGGAACCAGCTTCCTGTTTCCTTTTTCGGTTTTCGGATACGTAAAGTATTATGATGGAGCAACTCGTGAAGCGTCGAGGAATTACAAGAGCTGCTTTTACTCGTCTTGCGAACAGCATTCGGGAAGAGTTGAAGAAGCCTTCTATCGGTAAGGAGATCATCCTCTCTCTTTTTTCTAACTTAGAACTTAAGTCTAGGTGTTTAGACGAGGAGGACAAGATCATTTTAAATAAGATGTTCGATGAGGATGCGGCTGAAGTCGATCTTTTGAAGGAAAGTGACAAGGCTGATGAGTATAAGAATGAATTTCTTTTACTTCAGCAATATGTTAATAAGTTAAGTTCGGACAATGTGTTGGATAACTATTCGGTTAATAGCGGAGGTAATGAGTGTCGGTACAAACTTCCTAAGATCGAGTGGAAGAAATTTGGTGGCGAGTTAACCAACTGGCTTACTTTTTGGAGCCAATTCCGTAAGGTCGATGAAGATGAACAGCTCGACGACTCGGACAAATTTCAATATTTGATTCAGGCGACTATTGCGGGCTCTAGGGCCAGGGACGTTGTTGAGAGTTTCCCACCCACCGGGGAAAACTATAAGAAAGTAGTTGAGTGCCTCAAGAGTAGATTTGGTCGTGAGGACTTGTTGGTTGAGGTCTATGTCCGTGAGCTCCTCAAACTAATTTTAAATAAGGTGCTTAAACCTAAGGGGGTTCTTCTTTACACACTATATGATAAACTAGAGACCAATCTAAGAGCACTAGAGTCTCTTGGCGTTACCACTGAGAAGTGTGCGGCGATGCTCTATCCCTTAGTGGAGTCCTCGCTACCTGAGGACCTTTTGCGTGCCTGGCAGAGGAGTCCTTATTGGTCTCAGCTCTCGACTGAGAATACCCCTGCTACGTTAGAGAGTGGCACCTCCAGGGCGGCTAGTGAGAGTCAGGGGCGACTAACGCAGCTTATGAGGTTTTTAAGGCGCGAGGTAGAGGGGGAGGAGAGGATTAGTTTAGCTGTAGCAGGTTATGGGCTATCCTCAGAATCTGGTACCTCCTCTGGTAACCTGCCTAAGAAAGTCGAAGGTTTGAGGAAATCAAGTCCTACTAGATCATCTCGGAGTGCGGAAAAACGGGGCCCTGAGATTCCTACTTACTCCACGCTTCTTGCTCCATTGAAGGGGCAATCAAGTTGTAACAGCAGTAAGATCTTGCGCACCTGTCCTTTCTGTTCTGAGCAGATACACGATCAGCCTGAGGACTGTAAAAAATTAAAGGTTATGAATAAAGAGGCTAAAGTCGCTTTGATTAGGAAACACGGNTTTTGTTATTTTTTGGTTTTATTTTTTTCCATTTTTGTCTTTGAATGGCCATAGATTCTATAATAGTTGGCCGATTTTATTTCTGATTGCAGCCATTGAATCTCACACTAATGCTGTTTAAATCGAGTATATTTTATTTCATTAGTTCATCCTACTTGCTGAGAACTTGAGGGTAAATTATTTCCAGTGCGCCGTGTCACGTGACCACTTTTTCTTGGTTTTTAGTATCGTGTCGTATATCATTTTAAAGGCCTTGATATGTAGATTAAAGCTATTTTATTTGTTGATTTTTTAAAAATTTTGTACATATACTTTTGTACCGATTTATAATTTTGTTGTAGGTTAAAGGGTTTAAATAATTTTTGATATTAGGTTTTTTAATTAAATATATGTATTTATTAGACAAATGAATGCCCTCTTGTATTGTTTGTTTTTTAAAAATATAATTTTGGTACCTTTAGAGTACAAGGGTACAAATGTTAAAGTTACTCTTTTATTATATGATGTATATCGTTAAAAAACTCTTGCATAGTAGATTAATTTTCGTTATGTTCTATTTTGTGTTATTTTTAGTTTTGAAAGGGGGGTTAAAATTAAAAAAAAACACCTGTTTATACAGCGGTTTCTACGATTTGGTTGCAGGTTTATATTTNTGTTTAAATAAATTTTTGTGTTTTTATTCTGAGTTATGGAAGATTAGGAAGTAAATAACCTTATTTAAGGGTTATACTTGACCCGCAAAGCACAGTAACAAATCAATTTGAGTATAATATATATTATGAAGGAGTACCGTGTTCAAGGGAGCTACAGTTAAATCCCCGCTCAGGTATCCGCACAATCCTGTAATCTGGCAATCCGATTCCAACCCCTTTTTGGTTGTATGTTCCTTCTTTCTTCCCATTGTTCCCATTTATTTATTCTTTTTTGTGTTTTTGTCTCTTCAAACCACAATAGAACAAGAATATGTGAAATCTCATAGAGGTACTAATCCTAAAAACCCTACTTAAAGACCCTTACATGAAGCACTAAATCTCAAATATCCTTAGGTCTAGTTATACATAGTCGGATAATCAAAATAATCATGATAATGAAATAGAATTATCTTTATTACGTAACCAATTTCAATAAAGTAAGTTCTATTTGTCCCTTACATTCAATCTAATTTTTTGATGTGGGTCGATTTAGGGTAACTTAAAATAATTTCAAATCAAGATAAATATTTTGGTTTAAATTATTTTAAGTTAAATTTAGTTGAAACATTAAACAGACAATTGCAATAAAATCTAATACATCATGTGTATTTACTTCGAATTAAAAAAATCATAGACAGAAATCCGTTCAGACATCAGAGAACATTTTTGATTTCGTGTCTCTCTATCGGTCTGTCTGTTGATTGCTTAACATTTGTTCACCTTTCTATTCCGCATGCGCACAAACTTGTATTGACCCCTACATCGATTTTGAAGAAATGTGTTGTGTATGGTTGGGTGAAAGTAGACCAAATATCGTCCCATGCTAATTCAACCAAATGCGTACAATGAAAATTGCTCAATTAGTCCTTTTATGCATGTAAAAAGATTGTGAAAATATATGTTTTTTTTTTTTTTTTTTAGAAAAAACAAGGTTGAAAACTAAATTAAATTAACGACAACAAAAGTTAAACTGTGTTAAAATGGGACGCCTTGTGCCACATTAATAGGCAAAGTATGAATTATTTGGTACGAAAAATAAATGGGGGATTTTTCTTACAATATTTGCGACGTATTAAAAGTTACGTAGCGGATTTAACACTCCGTGTGACGTGTTCCCGTTAAAAAAATATCAACCCTTAATATTGAGGATCGATTATTTGGACCTTCCCTATAATTTTTCCATGTTTGGGTTAATAAAAATACATCATTTTTTTGTTACTTTCGAAGATCTGGTTCATTGCAGGCGGACAAGTGGAGAAATATATGAGGGTCTTCGTTCTTGCCTTCGGGTCCTAACAAATTATACTTCAAATCATTTATTTTATTTAAAAATAAAATTGTATAGTAATTTATCATTTCAAATTCCTATTGATCAATATTTACTGTGTTAGTTTAGATTGGTTTAGAAATGCATCTCGCGAATTTGCAGAAGAGATCACAGGAATTATGAATTAGGTACATCAAATGTTTGACTATTCAATCAATACTAGCGGTATCCCACCGCTGCCATCAGTTGTAACGGGCCGGATGATTGGTGATAGGTTGTGATTTAAATAATAAGACACGTTATTGACTGATTCACTATATTTTAAACTTTACTCTAAGAAGGCCGGACACAGAGTGAACTCCGGTCGGCATCCGTAAGCAGGTCACCCGGCGGGGGCTATGAACCCCCGCGTCAGCACTTCCTCCTAGACCGGTACACTAGGAAGAAAGAAAGATATAGTATCAGTTCTTACAATTATAACCTAAAACGAGTTAGAGATAGGGTGGAGTTTAGTTATGGGTTTGTCCGCTAGATGGCGTTACCAGTGCCGTGCGTGTTTTCGACTCAAGCAAAAACAATGGAAAAAGAGCGGTACTTTATTAAGCCTCTAATTATACATAATATCGTGCTCTGGTTTGAGCTGCATAGTTGTTGTTCTTATTATTACCTGGGTTATAATACGAGCTCACGGTGTCTAGCAGCTTTTATATTTACACAATGCAGTCTTTAGTCTAGGGTGGAGTGTTCGTGTCTGCTTATTGCTCATGGTAAAACATTGCTCTAAATATCTTATCAGACATGGCCATCTATTTTCATTTAATAAATATGTGTTTTTAAATATACGTACAATTCTTACTTATCTTAACTTATAAATGAAATATCTTAGATAGTCCAGCACCCCAAAATACGTGTAGTACTTAATATTTAATTATTGTACTTTGAACTAACTGTGCAATGAAATACACCGTGTAGATTCGATAAAATTCTTTAACCTAAAAAAAAACAAAAACTGTCATATTTATTGGATAGCCTTGAGATTAATAAAGCCGTGTCCAGACTCCCGAACCGAACAGAGCAAACGAGCCGAGTCTCTGCGCATGCTCTACTGTATAAAGTGCGCCTGTGGCCTGTGCATCTCGAACAGAGCATGCGCAGAGACTAATGCTCGGCTCGTTTCCTCTGTTCGGTTCAGCCGTCTAGACAAGGCTTAAAAGAAGAAGAAAGTTAACTTATTCGTTTAATAAGGGTTTCTAGAACTGGTTCTTTGACGTCGAAGGGATTATTTTAAATCCTTTTGTCATTTCAACAGGATTATTTGACAGTAATTCTTGTAATGTACACATCGAGTTTAGTTTTTGTTTGCAATTACGATGCAGTCTCAAGATAGTGTTTTCAGTAAAGGCGAGATGTCGGTGTAATATTGCATGGAGCGTTAAGCTGTACCTAGACTGCTTCGTATCATCTTAATAAAGAATTTAACACTTTTTTTTCCTCTCTTCTCCATCTCTTACGTTCTTTTTTTGCGTAAGGTAAATTTGGCTTTAAGGTTCGATTTGTGCTTCGCGAGATTCTGAGAGGTAAATAAATGAAAAGGCGGCCCCTTAGAGTAGATGGGCGCACGGCCGAGGCGCTGCGCCCTTCTCGTCTTATCTATAAGTAACGAACACCGTGCGCCCACAGATCGGATTTTCAAATGGGCTCCAAGGTCTGAGGGGGCCCCGTTTCTTTTCACCCGCGATACGGCCCCTACCAGGTATGTAAATATTTTATTATAGGGAAACGGAGGTGGAAAAGGGGGGGGGGAGGGCATAAATTTAAAGTGCCAAGCTCTGTGAGTGTTTTAACCCAGGCTACGTCAAGGTTGCCAGCAACATCCACTCTTCAGTGAATACCAAATTTCTCCAACTTTCTTTCTTTCAACTTTACATTTCCCTTTTAGTTTTTTCAATTTTAAGGAAAAAGTCTCTAAGAAAAGTTCCAAGAAATAAATTAAAAACCCTTAATACTATCTGCATTGAAAGAAAAATATATTAAATAATAAAGAAAGCGATTTATGTAAATTATCGTTTTCACATTCCTTAGATTTAATAAACAATTATCAACAGAACTTTTAAATTCTATATATATATACCTACTATTGAAAATTAAACATTTATTAATACTTCCCTATTATTATCTACTCGGTATAAATAAATAAAATAACTTTTTTTAAATGTATTACTGTTAATAACCATTTTAAAAACGGAATGATCAAACAGAAGTGAATAAGATATAGAAAACTCATATCTTNATGCATTTCTTCAAATCATTTATTTTATTTAAAATTAAAATTGTATAGTAATTTATCATTTCAAATTCCTATTGATCAATATTTACTGTGTTAGTTTAGATTGGTTTAGAAATGCATCTCGGGCTTTTCTTAGAAAAAAGGCCCTTTTTTGTCAACGAGAAAAAATTTGGAGCACAAAAGGGCCCCTGAAGCCTAAAACTTACCACCTCCACTTCACCCTTGTGATTGCTTTCATACAATGACTTCAACCTTCCCCTCCTTTCGGCCTTATTGTAAAATAACTGTGTGGATAATTGCGTTATTACAACAAATTATTATTTGTACTTCTTTGTTTCCTTATTTACAAAAGGGTTTGGTTTTTGTTTAAATTCAAACCTATTCGTGAATAAATAAAACTTAATTTATCTTTTTGAAGTGAAATTCACAACAAACTTCTATAGACTTAATTTTTTAATTTACATACAAACCACATCTCTAGAGACAGCAAATATGTCTGAATTGGTAGTAACATCTAGAATATAAATAGGTAGAAACAATAAAAAATACAAAGAACTTTGATACATAATGCTTTGTGACGTAAAAAAAGAAGAGTTTAATATTCCATTTAATAATTGTTGGAAATCTGAATCAATTTATAAAAATGGTTCCATCAACTTTATTTAACGATTTTATTAAACTGTTCCATGATTTTAAATTAATCTTTTTAATCTGTTATATTTTTATTTGTATTATTCATTTTTTTTATATTAAATAAATAAAATAACTTTTTTTAAATGTATTACTGTTAATAACCATTTTAAAAACGGAATGATCAAACAGAAGTGAATAAGATATAGAAAACTCATATCTTCCAACTAAGTATTTATTTTTAAACTTATATAACCATGTGCCTGGTAATAGAGCGGAATGCAGATACTATATGCTTGCCTAATTCCTATGCGGTTTTTTATATTAAAAAAATAAATTTGATTTCAACGTATTTTTCGCAATAGATTACAATTATTATGAAAAACAAAATATGTTTAGAATCAGTTAAAATGAAGCTAAAGAAGAGTTATGTATGTACTGCTGTAGTTAAATAATAATTCATCGCTTATTGACAGCGGCTGACATCATATGCGGATTAAGAGCTAGTTAATGAATTATTATTCCAGTGAATAATAAAGCCTGTAAACAGGCTGGTTAGAGAGGCCGTTGTAACTGGATCGGATATCATTTTTAATTCCGCTCAGCCAAACTTACTAAAATAAGCCACCCTCCTTTGTGTTTTACCCTCTGATAATTAGCATACCGCTTGATTTAGACCATTTGGTATGGCGAAAAATTATATCTATGTAATATACTTATTTTAAATGGAGATAAAAATTGTTTTAATTAAACATAATTGAAAATAATAAATTATCTGATTTCAGTGCAAAAATATGTAAAGCAATTCCAAATTTGCCGCTTTATGTAGAGAGTAGAAACATATTCGCTTAGTTCAGAGTTTTTTTGTTTTATTTTTTTGGTTTTAGTCCTGTTCGACAGCTTAGGCCATTACAGGACAGAGGTTATCCGACTACTTTACTCATCTACTCGATGAGATCATTAGTGTGAATCATGTCTGACCCCTCCAGGATTCGAACTCACGTCGGGGTTTTAGACCTTAGTCTAGTTTCAGAGCCGAGGATGCTAATCTCTCGACCACGCCGGCCCCTCTCCTTGTTACTTTTAGTAGGATTCTTACCATTTAAATTAAAAGGGACCTTATGATAATTATAGTGTTAAGCTAAGGGTTTAAAACGTTTAAGGTATTCTTTAAAGCCCCCTTTACACAGATACAGGCACTATCACAACAGCGCATTCATACTATCTCGTCTAACGTGGTAGTCAAAGCACTCTTGCGGTCGTCACAAGAACTATCCCACCAAGTTCTAGGTGCTGATTGTCTTATTCTTTGACTTATTAGTTCTACCGTGAGAGTACTATAACCGTGAAAACGGGGCTTAAATGATATTGGAAAAGGTTCTTATAATGTTGCTCAAACATAATATAATATAGACCATTAAATTACGAATCCCATATAGGTAGTTTTCCAGGGATACTTAATTACCAAGTTATTATTAGTTAGTTAGCTCATTTCTTTCTCTTCCATATGCGCACAAATATAGATTTATGCAAAAGTACTTATCTGATTTGTATATTTGTATGATTACCTACCACAGATTAATATAAACCATCTGCGCACAGATCTTTAACGTTTGCTACATTGATACTTTAATTAAAAAATAAATAAATAAATAAATGACTGATTTAAAAAATGGGGGAGAATAATGACTTGCAAAAGCGTAAAATCAAAAAAGTAATAAAGAAATAATAAAATCAATAAGACAAGATGCAAGGAAGCTATGTATCACACCAATTGTCAATCTACTTTCCGTCATAACAAGATATACAACATTTAGATGGAAAAAACAAGTTGGTATATTTATTTAGAAATTTTACTTCCATTAGTTTACGTTTCTCTTTAACCACTTAAACAAATTTAAAATCACAATTGCGATTAATCAATTGATTTAATAAAATAATCATTTCTGTGAATGCCAATTTGAATGTTAATGTTTCATATTATTTCTTATTTCTGGAGTTATAAATAACAACGTTGATAATAATTTGGTTAGAAAAATGAAAAGGATGACTAGACTTAATATTTTATTGCGAGTTCCTTGCACTTCTAAGTCAGTGACAATAAAAATGTATAAATAAAAATATTGGATAAAAATGAATCATGTTCTTTTTACGAAAAAAAAGAACTAAAAATATAGATAGAAACCAGACTGGAGTATGCATGTCAAAACTGCTGTGAATAATCCTCAATCAAATAATATATACATACAAATTTACAACTTTANTTGGAGTCCTAAATGAAGGAGCTTAAACTACTGGGCAGATTTTGATAAAATTTGGCATTTTGGCATACAGGATACAGGTTCAGGAAAATCAAACATCAAGGAGAAATCAATAAATGAATGTTGGCTCTAAATTTGAGGGCGCTACACTATAAGAACTCTGAAAAACATGAAAAACTATTATATTTTAAAAAAGGTTCTTATAATGTTGCTCAAACATAATATAATATAGACCATTAAATTACGAATCCCATATAGGTAGTTTTCCAGGGATACTTAATTACCAAGTTATTATTAGTTAGTTAGCTCATTTCTTTCTCTTCCATATGCGCACAAATATAGATTTATGCAAAAGTACTTATCTGATTTGTATATTTGTATGATTACCTACCACAGATTAATATAAACCATCTGCGCACAGATCTTTAACGTTTGCTACATTGATACTTTAATTAAAAAATAAATAAATAAATAAATGACTGATTTAAAAAATGGGGGAGAATAATGACTTGCAAAAGCGTAAAATCAAAAAAGTAATAAAGAAATAATAAAATCAATAAGACAAGATGCAAGGAAGCTATGTATCACACCAATTGTCAATCTACTTTCCGTCATAACAAGATATACAACATTTAGATGGAAAAAACAAGTTGGTATATTTATTTAGAAATTTTACTTCCATTAGTTTACGTTTCTCTTTAACCACTTAAACAAATTTAAAATCACAATTGCGATTAATCAATTGATTTAATAAAATAATCATTTCTGTGAATGCCAATTTGAATGTTAATGTTTCATATTATTTCTTATTTCTGGAGTTATAAATAACAACGTTGATAATAATTTGGTTAGAAAAATGAAAAGGATGACTAGACTTAATATTGTATTGCGAGTTCCTTGCACTTCTAAGTCAGTGACAATAAAAATGTATAAATAAAAATATTGGATAAAAATGAATCATGTTCTTTTTACGAAAAAAAAAGAACTAAAAATATAGATAGAAACCAGACTGGAGTATGCATGTCAAAACTGCTGTGAATAATCCTCAATCAAATAATATATACATACAAATTTACAACTTTATTTACTTTTTAGAAAATTCTTCAATGATATAATCCCTGAAAGTGAAAAGAAAGTTGATATGTAATTGTAAAAAATGGAGAATTTAAGATTAAAAAGGAGTTTAATGGAATAAAAATTCCCAAATTTAGAGCAAATTGTAGTGCAAACAAACTTATTCGTACTCACGACTCTAGCATATGAAGCGTACATGCTGCAGAAAGCTATAGAGACAACTATCTCATGAAGATGATTCATAATTTATTATAAAACATTTAGAAGTAGGAATGTAACCCCTCAATTATCTCATTTTTTCTCTATCCTTAAAATAACACAGTTTATTTACTGTTATTAATCCTCTATCTATTTTCACACATAGCTTAGTATACATATTATTATTTTAGTAATTGGACTTGTTTTATTAAAAAATAATTAAATTTACAAACATTTTTTTTTAATTGGAAANTATTAATCTATTGGTTCTTCTCAATCGGTTGGCCATTTTACTTAAGAAGTTATTTATTTATATTTGATTTAATTTCCTACCATTTATAATAAGGCAATGTGGTAAGGTAAGCTACATGCCAGCCTAATTTACAGACTATTTTGCCTCTACACTCAGTGAAGTATGGCACTCTCACTGAAGTCGTTTGTTTACAAAACTTTTTTAATAATATAGATATATATTTTTTACATTCATTTTCAAAAAAAGAGTGTAAGATAATTTAGAACATTTCTTTTCTTTACCCTGCTTTTCCAACATTGAGAAAAAGCTAGGGAAAGGGAGAAAAAAAGGGTAGAATATTTATCACGTGAATTTTGTCTGACAAGGGCTGATTTTCTTACGGAGATTCCGAACATGAAACCTTTTTCGGAAGAATAAGGTACAGAAAAACCTTAATCCCATATCCCGATATTCCCTAAATCATGTCCCCGGAATTCAAAACAGAACTATTTGATGCAAGTCTTTTGAAATATATCCAAGTTGACAGAAAAAAGTTATGCATACTAACATATGTATGTATATAAGTAAGACGTATGGACTACAGTAGTACAGAGATATGTATGCATAATGATTAGAATACGTAGGTAGGTAAACGAAAACTTGGGAGCTACATCTAAATATTAGCTGACTTAGCCTTTTGAAATATCAAACAAAGAATAAAAAATGAAATAACGTACAATATGCATTTATGTCTACACTTACAGGTTGCTTCTTCTTTCCTTACCTTGGCTAAAAATTTGAATTTATCCTTACTGAATATAAATTCGTAATTTCCACTCCAGTTTCACGCTTTCCTTTTCTTTGCCGTCTATTTTGTCAATTTTTCTTGTATTATATTGAAACATAGACAAAAAATGTATTTTTCTTTCTGGTTGAATTATAATACATATGTTTAGAAATGTAGATGTTTAAGAAAATAAATAAAATAATAATATACTTAGAAGAATGTACTAGAGCACTTAACTTGGTAGGACGGTAGGACTTGGCTAAACCCATGATCTCACAACTTTTTAAGCGATACTTGGCTTATTTTCTGACACAAGTGTTTTCGCTGGGGTCTGGCTTCTTTTTGTAAGTAATTTTTAATGTTTCTTAGCCTCTTGATGTTTTTTGAAAATATAATATTTACTTTACAAATTATATAACACATATAATATAAGAAAAGGTCGATAATATAGAAAATAAGAGAGGACACAGTAGGAAATAAATTAGAGTAACAGGAAATAATCATCAATGTTTAGAAGAAGATGTTTCAAACGCAAAGGCGAAGTGTTCAAATTGAACTACAAAATTATCTGGTGAACTTGCGGGCGAGCAAGGAGTGTATGTTTCTAATCTTCAAGCTCAATGTGTACTCAATAAAATTCAAACACTTATTCCAATATAACATTTGATTAGTAAGAGTACAATAATACTTTAGTTTTGAAGTTCTCTACTAGGTAGCACTAGTAGCACAAGATAAGATTTTATAAAAATTAAATTAAGATTTTTATAAAAATGTTGAATAGGCGGCATTGTGATTTTCCCACTTATTGTACAACAAACTCTACCCATTGCTCTATTAAACTCTAGGATTGAGAAGTGTGCCTTAGAATTTTGATGAGACAGTGAGTCAATCAGTGACTAAATAACAAACCTTTAGGCTCATGTATCTTATATGAACTAATATGGGCAGAGGTCAGTTTGTAATGAACTCAAATTTAAAATTAACTTGATACATCTAAGTAATGATATGAAAGTATAAACGTTAATAAGAAAATAGAGGGGCTCCAAAGTAAGGATGCCTTGAGTTGGTTCTAGAAAAGGATGGTACGCACNTTTTTGCAAAATTCCATACTCTAAAAACGAATGCAATTTGGATGATATAGATCATAATTAACCAAAAGTTGGTCCCATATTATTCAACCGTCTGAAAATATTTTATGTGGAATAAAAATTAATGCAACCCCCATCGGAAAACGAAATAGTCATCATGCAACCAAGCTTATAATACCGAGTGAAATAACATTATTTTATAGTCATGTGACCATTTCCCCAACATAGAAAGCAAGAATGTTTATTAATCTATTGGTTCTTCTCAATCGGTTGGCCATTTTACTTAAGAAGTTATTTATTTATATTTGATTTAATTTCCTACCATTTATAATAAGGCAATGTGGTAAGGTAAGCTACATGCCAGCCTAATTTACAGACTATTTTGCCTATAGGATGACACTATCCACAATTTTCCACTATCTAACAATCCCATCGCATTGTCAATGTCATTGCGTACTCCCTTGAGAATAAAAAGTACTGTTCAGCTGTCTTCTTAGACGAGTCTCTTTTTCAGAGTATGGCATACTGGCTTGCTTTGGAAGCTCAAGGGCATCCTTCCTTTCACCTACTACCTTATCCTCAAGTCCAATCACACTGACAGATTTTTTCGTGTAAGTCTTGGATCTTCCTTTTCCGTTATATGCTCTGTGAGTGCTGGAGTACCCAGGGCAGTATCCTAGGACCTCTCCTTTACTCCATATATACTCATGATATTCCCCAGCATCCCTTAACATTCCTTGCCACTTTTGCAGATGATAAGGCAATCCTTTCTGTCCAAAAGAACCACCTTCTTGCATCCGATAATACCCAAAGTCATTTGTTACTTCTCGAACCTTGGTTATGTAAATGGAGGATAAAGATAAACGAACAGAAAAGTGTGCACGTCAACTTTGCTCTTCGTCGTAACACCTGTCCCTCAGTCACCCTTAATAATAAAGTTCCCATACCTCAGTCCGACTCCGTCCGATACCTTGGACTTTTCCTTGACCGACGATTAACATGGCAACTACACACAAAAACAAAACGTACTGACATCACACGACGATACAAGTTACTGCTCAGTCTTCTTGATCGTAGGTCTAAGATTTCTCATAACAACAAGCTTCGTATTTATAACGTAGTTCTAAAACCAGCTTGGACCTACGGTCTAGAAGTGTGGGGCAGCAACAAGCCTTCCAATCCCTGTCGTCTCCAAATCCTGCAGTCAAAAATCCTTAGAAAAATAACAAATGCTCCTTTTTATGTTTCTAACCTAACTCTCCATGAAGATTTAAATGTGCCTTTTGTCCGAGATCTAACCGTATCCCGATATAGAAAATTCCATGAATCCATATCCCAACTCACCAATACAGCAACCAATACAACTTCTGTCCTCTCAGTTTATCCCAAGCAATCCACCAAGACGTTTGAAGAGGAGATGGCCTAGAGATCTGTTACCTTAAAATATTGTTTTCCCTTGTATTATGTTAAACTTCTATAATAATTAATCTAATCCACTTTATCATTAGTTATTCTGTATTATAAATACTTTACTATATGTATTTACTTCTAAGGAAGTGTAGTCACTGGACAACTTCTTCTTAATGTCTTTCCCGCCACATAACATTATAATCATTATCACTTAATGCAATTTAAATTGTAGTTGTGTTATTCAATAAAAATTAATAATAAGAATAAAAAAAAAGGGAGGACACGTAGCTTCCTCTCATTCAATTTCATAATATACTTTTATGTTATTTTATTCTTTTCAACTTATTATTGTCCAATTTATTTAATTTCCCCCCAATTTTTGGATGTGTCGAAGTTGTTTTGATTTTCTACATTGAAAAAGTATTAATTTACACAATTTAAAGAGCGCAGACAGACGGTTGAAATTAGTGTGGTGCTGTCTGCAGGCTACATACGAAAAACCATCCATATTTCATAAAAATCACATGAGTACTGTTAAAGATATGATACAGGTGTAACTAAATTTATGTTTGTGTGCATGTGGTAGATAAAAAAATGGGCGCAGAAGGTTGAAACGTATATGGGACCAAAATGGGCTAATGATTAACTAAAATTAACTAAAATTTTAATTTACCATTAAAATTTCAAGTAAAATTTCTAATTAAAAGTAAAACGGTTAAGATACATATAATATAGATTTATTTACTTCTAATATTTATCATAAATTGTTATTATGGAAATTAGATTTGATTTTTTGAAAGATCTTGCAACTATAATTTACGAATTTATAATCTAGAAAAGTAAACATAATATTGAATACATAATATTGAATCAATATTTACTATATTACCATTTAGAAAAGTTGTCCTACATGACAAACTAGTAGGAAATGTTTCTTTTTAAAATATCTATTGTTAATATAAAATTCCTGAAATTATAAATTATTTAAAGTTTCGTTTCTTAGTTAGACGGAATGTAAGATAAATGAGGTTATAAGTTCTTAGATTAGAGAGAAACGTTGCTAATTGAATTTTATGTATACTTAGTAAGGAAAGATTTATACAAGTTTTAAGAAATCTTAGATCTATTATTTACCAAGGAGTAAAGGAAAGTTGGTAAACTTCTGTGTTTGATTTTTATAATTTAGAGGAGTTTTAGTTTGTAATATGTAGAATATATCTTGTGTTCTGGTTGAAGTTTTTCAGGTGAACAAACAACTAATATGTCTGAAACTAGTTTAACAAACATTAGTCGTGACAAGACAGGGAGCAGTGGGCCAGGAAAAGTTTAAACGTTGGTGAGAGTCGGAGCTTGTCGCGACTATTCCCAATTGTGAGGCTAATTATCGGTGGGGACACAATTCTAACAGGGGGTAGGGTCGGGTAACCCAGAATGAGTTAATGTTGGAGGTTTTGTTGCGGGCTTGAGTCGGATTTAGTGTGTCGGGTCTTTTTGTGCTATGCGGGGGTTTATAGCAGTATAGGAGGGAGGGACGGCCCCGTGAGGCGCCAGGGCGGCCCCCGAGGCGCCAGCCTGGCGGGCGTCCATCGACCCGCACCTCCCTCGCTCGACTTCAGAACCACCCCCGAGCAAAACCCAAGCCGCCCCCGGAACCTTACATTTAATTAAACATTCCTTCATCAATTATATGCCTTGGCTCTCTGGTAATATTAAAGCCTCTACTTGACTTTATTAATTCCACTAAAACCCGCAAAACACTCGGTACCTCCCCATATCCCTCCCAGAACGAACCGGGATAAAAAGCTACCCTACCACTATGATGTTAGGCAATAAAGACAGAAGCCTCTAACTATCTCCGCTTTTGTGTATTTTCCTCGCACCAAACACTATTCATTAAATACATAATTACGTTATATTATTTAAAAAAATAATATTAATACTAATTAAATAGTTAAATTAGTGCCTTTGTTTATTTAAAGCACTAATCACATTAAATAATTAATTATTCAGAAAACTGATTAATTAACCTATTCATTAACAAGGTATAAGGTCTAGATATTGGAAAAACGTGTTGAAATTTACTTACTCCTTAATTAATAATGATAATAATAATATATTTGTATTTATTACAGTACTTTTATACAAACGGGTATATAAAGTTAAAAAAAAAAAAAAAACTGGCTCCTCTACTAACCACTAACCATAACAAACAAGTGCAACATAATCAAATAATGCATAATAATTAATGCTAATGATCATTTGGTTTGTACAATATAAACCAACATGCCGGGCTCGACTAGCCAGCAGGTTATTTTATATTATCTAGGAATTGTGCAGGATTACCAGATTGTATATTGTAAGCCTCCAATATTTAATATTAAATACTTTGATATTAGAAAATAAAATTGTGCCACACCTCCTCGTAGATCACATTTAATTAGCTAAAATCCCTAATTAGTAGTTTATTCGGTCAACTAGAAAATAATTTGTAAAAGTATATTCTCAGGAAAGGCAGAGGTTTGTTTTCTGTTTCCTTTTCACTTCCCTGGGATAACATTTAAATTATCTTTTACTAATATATTTACTTATATCCTAAAGAAATGCTCTTTACAAACATTGAAGTTCCTCATTTCAGAAGCTTATTTCCAAAATAGCATAATTCCCTTTCTTTATTCCCACCTTTAGGGATCAAATTTCAAAAAATCATTCTCGACAAATATTAATATTATTTTAGAAACTATTATGCTAATACAAGGTTCTTGAGCTATTGGTTTTGGAGTTATCGTAATGTAAAATTCTCCCTATAAATTCCTGCCACATGGAATCAAGAGGAGGATCGTAAAAAGATTTCTAAGCAATCACCTGAGATGTAAGATGAGCCTCATTGCAAAATTTCAGTTCTATAGCTATTACCGTTCTAGAGATACTGTGGTTGATATAAATGGCCACCATCTTGAATCAAGATATCGGATCGTGAAACTGTTTCTTATCAAACACTTAGGGGATAAGGGGAACCTCCATGCAAAATTTCAGCCCTTTAGCTATTGCCGTTCTGTAGATACAGTGATATGAAAGAGTGGTATTTGCCTTTTATACTCCAGTATATAGATACACATATTGTATATATTAAGATAGATACACATTATAGTATATATCAAGATAGATACACATTATGTTGTATATATCAGTTTCCTCTACGAAAAATTCTCTTCGTGTCAGTCTATTACATATAAATAATAAATATTCTTAGCTCATTTAGTGTCTGTTGTAACTTATATTATATGTAACTTATATTTGTTTCATCGGACCACTACTCACTCACTAAATACATCGGAAGGAAAGGTTTCCATTCTGTCTGATGGTGTGGGGAGTCAAGAAAATTATGGGCTAGTGATTCAAAAGTCTCGGTGGGGCAGAAGATGTTGGGGCACAAGTTGGAGGAAGACCAAACGGGAGGCCCTGATGGCTGCCCGGGTCGGAAAAAATGGCCGTACCGGGCCCCCAGTGTTATTATAACTGTAAGGTGTAAACTACGACGAGAAGAGACTGTAGGAATTTTAACCCAGACGCACCTAAACGGGGGCGGCGCCTAAAATTTGAAACTTTGTTCGTTTTTTTAATTTTAGCGACGCCCCCGATTGGG
>KZ651881.1:64474-83021 GCA_001010745.2 Gerris buenoi
AAACAGACAGATAAGGTAGATAGTTTATTCGTATTCGCACTATTCGTGCATATGGTTTGAGTCTTGAGTACTTATTCGCACTCTAGTTTAGTGTTCTAGTTTATTAAGAACGTTTGTAGAGTTTTGGTCAATGAAAACGGGTTCCGACACCCGCGGAACTATTATAATTATTAAATAAATGAGGCAACTATATTCTTGAATAGAAAACTGAGAAAAGATATTTATTATAATGAGATTATTTCATACAACTAAAAATAATTCATTTTAGAACAACGAACTGTCAGTGTTATCCTGTCCAGGTTGGTGAAGTGTTCTTTCCAACAGCAACACCAAAAACGACCCAGTCTCTTAAGCGGTGTTTAGACGATCAACTTGGTTGTCAACCTTGTTGTCAATATGCCATGTTGAAGACAATGTTTATTGTGTGTGGATAGGTTGGTGGTTGAAATTTGATGTTGGTCTACAGGTTGGAGTAAAGTAAAAAGAAAAAAATCAAGAGGGACGAGCCTCATCTTAATATAATTCATGATAATAACGAGGTATAACAATTCTTCACTTATTTTAAGCCCTAAAACCTCACCCAAAAAACTTAAAGAAACTGTAGATTGACAACTATGTTGACAACTATGTTGACAACCAAGTTGATCGTCTAAACGCCACTTTAGTTGTAGTCCGAGAGCGGTCTCTATCATGCCTAACTCGTACTGATCATCATACCCATCGTACAGAGTACAGTCCATCATAGCCAGTCTCTAGGTACCTACTTCTGGTCTCACTTTTCACACTGGGTCTTACACTAACCTCCGACCCAGACTTCTTAAACTCTTCCCTTATACTAACAATCCTTGCTTTTCTATAGCACAATTGGCACAATAGTTGACTAATGTTAGACTTTTATCATATTAATAACATCGTAATTGTATATCAGTGTACTACTAGTAAAGTTAAAATGGTGTTTTTATTTAGGTTAAAAGAAACTTATTTAAGCATCATATAAAAATATTATATTGATTTAATGTGGCAAAACAGCAACATGATAGTATAACGTAAGCGTTTTCAACCTTATTATTGTTAACATGGCATTCCATAAAATTTCGCGGCACACTGGTTAAAAAACGCTGGTCTAGACTCTAGAGTCTAGAGGATCTAAATAGGTAGGTTTAACGATTCACGTTATGATGTTCTAGATTATCAAATAGTAACCAAGTCTCGATAGGTGTAGGCTCTAAAGTTTCACCTCAAAAGCTGGAAGCATCTTCAAATTCACAGTTGAGATCTTATCTCAACTCTTGATGAACGACCACAAATCTGGACTCGATTCCCGGACTGGGCATCCTCTAAATTAGCATTTACCCAGCATCGCCACATAAATGGGTAGCTACTTATTTGAAGTGGCTAACTGATGATTAACTGGTTGTGTATGCCAAAAAAGGGTTATAAAGCTAAGGGAGCAAACACTTACCCCGGACCATCCATTACAATATTTAGTTGTATAAGTCCTTTAGTCCTTTGGTAGGCCTTGGCCCTTCACGGGCTGTTGCGCTACAGACTCAGTTGATTGGGGCATGTTCTTCTTGGAAAGTAATTACATTACTTCCTTCTGGTATAATCGGAAGCATCTCAATTTACGAATTTCAAATACCTTTGATAGTAAACTCAAACTTAACTAGCAACTGTAAATAATATGAAATCCTTCGAAAAGAAAATTAATTAAAGGCTTGCCTTAAAAATTATTATAAAATGGAAACATTTTTTTAGTATCGATTCAAAATTGCAACGCTCAACACCACTGGACATGATTTATGTAAGGAAGTGTTCATCCAGTAGTGGTGTTCTCTACGTAGAATCTATCATGACAAAATCTGTACTGTGAGTTATGCATACGTATTATTCAATAATGGACTTGATAGGTCGGTGAGTATGTTAAATCTACTAGGATTATACAATGTTGGGATGGATTTCCTAGGGAATAGGAAGGACCTATGTGAAGAAACATCTGTTGAGTAGTGAAGGGTGTTTGTAGTTGGGTTGTTCTCAGACCCGGTGTTGAAAACAACAAAGGGTTGTATCAAAACCCAAGCTTCGGGCTCTGGAATCCCTTCCTAACTAAAACAAGAACCCCGCAGTTTGCCTCGTAGCAACGATAAGGGCGTCCCATAATCTAATTTTAAATAACCCAATCCCTTGCTCTCTACAGGACCAACTTGCTTTTCATCGAGTTGGAACTCTCAAAGTGAAGTTTTGTTGCTGGATGCTTTTCACAGCTAAGTATACGTGACGTCTGTTCCTTAGTGAAACCTCCTCCTTGCTTTTCTTCTGTCTTTTCTTTCTTTGTCTTTGTATTGTCCTATGTTTTTAGTTCGCTAGTTAAGAAACAATTCTTTCTACGATTCCATCCCATATAGAAAAAACCTACCTAGTTCTTTTCATTACAAATAATTTTCGTCTTTTATTTCGAAATTCGATTAAGGCTTAAAAACAAAACTACCACTCTTTCATACATACAAGTAATTGATTTATTTTCGACACTTAATGAAAATTAAATTAAATTCAGCTTTATTATACTTGTCAATAGAATGGGCCAAGCAAACAACTTAACACCGTTTTGCAAAAATCATATCTGAGATCGATCTACGTAAAGCCCGACGTCTCATACCCATTGTAGAGATCATTCTCAAATGATTTAATCATAATAGAAGTTATTGTTAGTATTAACAGAGTTGTAGGGAAGATCCTATAGGCTCTTACTAATAGAAATTTCTTTAATTCTTGAAATAGTTTTTAAACTTCCGAAATTCATAAAATCATTGGTTAAGGCCAGATTATAAAGAATAAGATATTAATAATTTATCATTAAGAACTCTTACTAACTTAATAATAAAATTAAATACTTTGCAAACATGAATTAAAATATAGCAAGAAAATAGTTTTGACGATTTTGATATTTATATAGTCCATTAAAGTAATAAATATCTAATTCAAGTTTCTGGAAAAATTCAGTTTCAGACATCTTTGTCGTTGACAAAACAAAGATGGAGTTGGGGACTGTCCTGACAAATATTTTTACAATAGGCATTACCCAATAAATATATAAAAATCTGTACCTCAGAATGAAAATACTATAAGTCACATTTTAGCATTTGCAGGAGAACTTTTTTTTATTGGCAAAAACAAAAAATTGAGCAGTGTTTTTTTTAAAAAAACATTCAATATTTTACATTGATTATCTCTTTAATTACCAACAAAGGAGTTCCAATACTTTACCATAATTATCTTCCAACATTATGACAAACATATCACAAAAAAGAAACTATAGTTTACCTCTGAGGAAATAAGTATTAAAATGAGAAAGTTTTTCTTTCTTGCACTAATATTACACAAAAATAAAACAATTGCGGATACATTGCAATTTTTTTAAATAACATGTTAATGTTTCTTTTATGTTAAACGTCTCAAAAAAAATTGTATAAAACCATTAAACGTATAACATAAAACAAAAGATACAATGGGTGCTTAATTTCTTTTTCAACTTGAAGTCAATATTTTATGTACATTATGCTTCTACCTATAATACTTCCTTTTTCTTATACATTAATTTTTATAAAGGTAGATTTTGTTTTATTTCTTTTCATTTTTAATCTATCTATAATACAAAAAAAGTTTATGAAAGAAAGAAGTTAAAGCACTCAAATCCATTAAGAATTTCCTTTTCTTTCATTTCCACGTAAAGTTAAAAATATTCACTACATTTTGCACATTTCTTATCATTCAACTTTAGATATTGTAACGTACAAAACGAGAGAATAAACGTTCTATGTAAATAAATATATGTACATACTCAAAGCGTGGAGTGAGCGTATATATATATATATATATAACAGCAATTTAATACCGTGTTTGCACACTGCAATTGGCTACACAACTTGTGAGAGACACCAAGGGATGTGCCACTCAAGCGTGACACATAGGAACTGTACCAACACCAGACAATACGTCACAAAGATGTTGGCTCGGCAAAACGCCATGTCCTGCATCGTTTCGTCGCGTCCGACTCATCAGGGGCCCGACGATGCCCACCCAACTCTGGACCTATACNATGTATATATATTATTGCGATTCAAAAAGATTCCTATAGTGATATAAATAGGAATGTATATTTAGGAATATATATGTATATATAATTTGACTTTTATGTTATGACCATTTTATATTCTTTTATATTCAACAGTCATTCCTTTTGCAATGAAAGGATGGAGTAAAAAAAGAAAGTAAACCGCAAAGGTAGCAGTGTAAATTTGTTGAAAATATCCCTCGAGGGTGGAGGTGGTGAAGGGGAGATGTGCCGCTGAACGCAGCCTTAGGGAGGAGTAGAGGTCGAAACCATCAAAAGGAATTGAAAACGAAGAGAGAGGTGAAGTTTTATCCTCTCTTCAGGATGGGAGGGACGTTGTAGGGGAGGAAGAGGAAGGGAGTCGTAGAAAATTTTCAAGGTAGGTACCTCCCCCTCGTACCAAGAGCAGAGAGAAAACGGGCCTTGAATTTCAAGTAGGAAAGACTTTGATGGGAATAGTAAGGGGGCGAAGTACGAAGCCCTGTAACTAAGAGTCGGTTTGAGAAGAACTCACCTGAAGATCTGACTTGCAATCCCCTCCGGCCTTCTAACTTAACTGCACAACCAACTCACCAAAACTTAAACTTAGTAAGAAAACCCGTGTAGAAAGTTGCCAAGTCCGAAAAACAACAATAGCATTGAAGTTTTCAGAGTAACATTGAAGCAATTAGAAATTCTCAGGATGGGTTCGCTAACACCTCTTTTCAACAGCAAATGCAACTTGTTAGTCTCAGTTTTAACTAATTCAATGCTTTCCAATTCAACTTGTACAGTAGCTAACAAAAATCATGCTATAATAATCAACAAATTTCCTACCAGAATATACCCAAATAGCATCATTCTTCTTACTTGGAATGTCTTCTCTTAATACCTCCTTGTATAAGAAAAACCACCTCTAAACACTCAAAAGAGTAAAAAAAAGATTTTTCTTTAAACCTTATTGTGTAAGACAAACCTCTTAACATTTAAACGAGTAAAAAAGACTTCTCTTCAAACCTCATTGTGTAAGAAAAACAACCTCTAAACACTCAAACATGAAAAAAGATTTCTCTTAAAACCTCCTCCTGAAAGTAGGACCACCTCTAAACACTCAAATGTGCAAACAAGTAAGGCGCGCTTTACTGAAGTACATTAGTTGATAATCGCAGGTTTCTGTACGATCAAGTTAACATTATTACGTGTGAAATTTTACTAATTAATTTTTTTTTTTTTTTTACACTTTAAGACCTTTAAATTGATATGTAACATGTAATAACACCTTTTTTTAGTTGCCCGCCATATTGGCCGCCATCTTTAAGTATGAAAACTCCAAAAAGTGTACAGTTGTCACAAATGGCGAGATACACCTGTGTGCCAAATTTCATGTTGCTAGCTATGGTGGTATGAACTGAAACAAGCCAAAGGACAGACGCCAACGGACAGACAGACAGACAGGGCCATTATAATATAAGGTTTCTTTTCGTAAATTGTACAGAAACATAAAATGACTCCTCATACATACTTTTGTAAGAAGAAACACTACAACATTCTTAGAAATGAGAGATTGGCTTTTTAAAGTATACTTCTATTAGAAACACCTCTAAATAGCCAAATATGTAAAGAATATCTTTTTTCAAAATCTTGTGTAAAAAGAACAACCTCCGAACACATGTTTCAAATTTATATTTAATAGGATGAAATATAATATCACTTATATTATTTCAAACCATTCATACTAATATTAGCATGATTATGATATTACGTCTTGATAATAGATATTTTATATTATATTATCAAAGCGGGGATATTTCATAAAATGGGAACATTACATAAGAGCATAATTTCTTTTAGGAGTATTTCTACATAATATATCAAGACGTGGTTATACATAATATATTATATACTCTGATAAATAATCTTCTTTTAAAATATGTGGTAAAAAAAGTAAAGTTTCTTTTAGAAAATAACATAAAAAAAACTAAATATGTTTGAAGGTGGTTAAAGAAAAAACGAGAGGAATTTAAGATAATTTTCAAATTTCTTTTCACCTAGTTCATAATAGTAATAAGACATGAGTTGGGATAGGGGAGAGAATATAAAATATTCATCATGTGACTTTTTTCTAACAAGGAACAGACCTGAAGAATTTCTTACTGGGACCCTTAAATAAGAAAAAGTGACATTCTACCTTCCTACCCCATATATCTGATATTTCTTAACTTGCGTCTCTGAAATTTTACCTCCCTTCTTATATCCCTAATATTCCCTACCTCTTATACCCTGAAATTCAAATAGGACTTTTTGATACACCTTTTTTTATAATATCTCATGTACATAGTACATAGAGAGTTATGATGACGTGAAAATTTGATTTAGATAGATTTAATATGATTTATGCTTGTATGACACCAAAAACCATGATTATAGGTAGATGATAAGGCTAAGTAAAATCTATTTTACAAGCTTTTATTTAACTTGCAATGTTTGTGTGTATATATGTTCACGTCAAATCTTGCAACTGAATTTTAAAGCAGCTATCCTCAGCCGATTGAATTGAAATCTTGCATACTCGTATAGTTTGGATGACAATGCTAGGTTAGCTAAGTGACGTCATTTTAAATCCAATATGGCGGGCAGCCAAAGATGGTGGACTAGTTTTTTTTTTAGCACGCCTATGATATGGGTATCAAATGAAAGGGGTTGGTCAGAAGAATACGAATAAAAGCTTGTATATATATATATATATTTTTTTTTTTTTAAATCAACTTTTTAACATTAGCTAACTCAGCATCTTTATAAAAAAAAATTTAAGCAAAATTTCTGAATATTAGTGTGGCACATAGTTCCCTTGCGTCGAATATCAAAGAACGAATGATCACATGAATATACAATCTAATATGAGATAAGAAATTCTAAAATTCATTTTTTTTACGATTGTAGGTAAAAACCTCCTCCAGGCCCCAGGTCTTCAGTAAATCCTGGGTCTTGGATGTCGAACCCACTAAAAACATATCCCATTAGATACAACTGAGCATTACTCATCTAGAAATTTTCTTTTCATGGATCTGTTCACACTGGTGGGATGAAGCTCAGTAGCTAGTCCCAATTATTTGAATAACTTTCTTACATCTCCAAATTGAGGCTTATCATATTTGGAGTCTCTTATCCGCCATGCAAAGAATTGCCGGATTTTCGTGGCATTCGACTCGTTTGTCATGACTGTCAGCATACCTGATTACCATTTACCTTGCTAGCTCCAATTTAAATCTTTATGTAGGTTTATCATTTCGAATGTATCAAGGAGCATTAACTATACGTTTTAGAACTTTTTTTTTTTTTTTTTGAATAATTTGAATAATTTGTTATATTACAGTTCTCCTCTACAGCACCAGAGTACGAACACTACACCGTACGTCCACATAGGCCTGAGCACCTACTTGAATATTAACAGCTTGTTTTAAATTGATCATTCTGAATTTCTCACAAGCAACCAATATTTTTTTTAAACTTAATGCTGGACTCCTCCTTCCTCTTTATTACCATTAAGAGAATAATTTATTCTCTTTATTACCTCCTTCCATGTGAGTTTCACATCCAAAGTCTTACCTAGGTACTTCGCCGTATTTAAATATGGTACCGGCTGCCCATTGATGTTGGTCCTCACAATTTCAAACTTTTGGTAATTGAAATTAAATGTATTGATTTGGCTTCATTGAACTTTATCCTCCACCTTTTTTCCAGTCATTAATAATTAAATTAATAGACCTTTGTATTTTCTCTGCTGATTATACTACACACTCACTAATCACCATGACTTCAGTGTCATCCGCATTTCTGTCCCACAGTGTGTTGCTTTGCATTTTACGTTAGTTGTGATTGATATATTGCTTTGTATTAAGATATAGGTGTGTTAAAGATATTGTGATAAACCTGGAGGTATTTTAGAAGGTTTAATGGATTAAGATGCGTTGAGTATTGTTTATCATCATTAAAACCATAATAAATTACCAAGATATATTTAGGTTGGTAGTGTCATGTTGGTAGCAATGATACGTGCAGTTTAGTGATTATTTATTACAGCAAGGGTTTAGACTACCAGGTTAAATTTCACATTGTGAGGCTTCGAGGGAAACATCACGTTGAATATTGAGACCTAGCTAAAATGTGGTATTTAATGTAATGATAATGTATTATTGATTAAAGTATCTACATCAAACATCTATTAAACATCTACATAAAATCCAAATACCAATGACACACTAACTTCACGTTATCTCTAGAGCCACTTGACTTAACATAACATTTTTAGTTGAGTTTCCCATAGCCTCTGTCCTTAGAACAACTTTTTCACGATCCACCGTTTTAATTCAATATGGCGGTCAATTATATGCAGAATTCGACAAGACGATATCTCCGGAACTATTTGAACTAAAACCTTGAAATTTGGAATTTAGCTTATTTCATTGTACATAAACAGCCATCAATACGAAGCTTAAAAAACAACAAACAAACCATCCAAATGTCATAAAATCACATAAGTGCTTTTGAAGATATAGGTATGAATATATATATCGATTGTACACATGTATATAGAAGAGAAAAAATGGACACAGAAGTTCTCACTGGACAAACTCACATATAGCTCAACTCAATGGACAAGAACTCATATATAGTACCCACATTGGTCTAATAATTACCTACCATCTTAATTTCTTAAAACTCGGACGATTAATTTTTAAGATAATATGTTAATTCCGAAAAGATTAGGACAGACAAAACCAATAATGCTCCTTGATGTTTGAAACGGATATCTGTCTCGGATATCTNTTTTTTTTACGATTGTAGGTAAAAACCTCCTCCAGGCCCCAGGTCTTCAGTAAATCCTGGGTCTTGGATGTCGAACCCACTAAAAACATATCCCATTAGATACAACTGAGCATTACTCATCTAGAAATTTTCTTTTCATGGATCTGTTCACACTGGTGGGATGAAGCTCAGTAGCTAGTCCCAATTATTTGAATAACTTTCTTACATCTCCAAATTGAGGCTTATCATATTTGGAGTCTCTTATCCGCCATGCAAAGAATTGCCGGATTTTCGTGGCATTCGACTCGTTTGTCATGACTGTCAGCATACCTGATTACCATTTACCTTGCTAGCTCCAATTTAAATCTTTATGTAGGTTTATCATTTCGAATGTATCAAGGAGCATTAACTATACGTTTTAGAACTTTTTTTTTTTTTTTTTGAATAATTTGAATAATTTGTTATATTACAGTTCTCCTCTACAGCACCAGAGTACGAACACTACACCGTACGTCCACATAGGCCTGAGCACCTACTTGAATATTAACAGCTTGTTTTAAATTGATCATTCTGAATTTCTCACAAGCAACCAATATTTTTTTTAAACTTAATGCTGGACTCCTCCTTCCTCTTTATTACCATTAAGAGAATAATTTATTCTCTTTATTACCTCCTTCCATGTGAGTTTCACATCCAAAGTCTTACCTAGGTACTTCGCCGTATTTAAATATGGTACCGGCTGCCCATTGATGTTGGTCCTCACAATTTCAAACTTTTGGTAATTGAAATTAAATGTATTGATTTGGCTTCATTGAACTTTATCCTCCACCTTTTTTCCAGTCATTAATAATTAAATTAATAGACCTTTGTATTTTCTCTGCTGATTATACTACACACTCACTAATCACCATGACTTCAGTGTCATCCGCATTTCTGTCCCACAGTGTGTTGCTTTGCATTTTACGTTAGTTGTGATTGATATATTGCTTTGTATTAAGATATAGGTGTGTTAAAGATATTGTGATAAACCTGGAGGTATTTTAGAAGGTTTAATGGATTAAGATGCGTTGAGTATTGTTTATCATCATTAAAACCATAATAAATTACCAAGATATATTTAGGTTGGTAGTGTCATGTTGGTAGCAATGATACGTGCAGTTTAGTGATTATTTATTACAGCAAGGGTTTAGACTACCAGGTTAAATTTCACATTGTGAGGCTTCGAGGGAAACATCACGTTGAATATTGAGACCTAGCTAAAATGTGGTATTTAATGTAATGATAATGTATTATTGATTAAAGTATCTACATCAAACATCTATTAAACATCTACATAAAATCCAAATACCAATGACACACTAACTTCACGTTATCTCTAGAGCCACTTGACTTAACATAACATTTTTAGTTGAGTTTCCCATAGCCTCTGTCCTTAGAACAACTTTTTCACGATCCACCGTTTTAATTCAATATGGCGGTCAATTATATGCAGAATTCGACAAGACGATATCTCCGGAACTATTTGAACTAAAACCTTGAAATTTGGAATTTAGCTTATTTCATTGTACATAAACAGCCATCAATACGAAGCTTAAAAAACAACAAACAAACCATCCAAATGTCATAAAATCACATAAGTGCTTTTGAAGATATAGGTATGAATATATATATCGATTGTACACATGTATATAGAAGAGAAAAAATGGACACAGAAGTTCTCACTGGACAAACTCACATATAGCTCAACTCAATGGACAAGAACTCATATATAGTACCCACATTGGTCTAATAATTACCTACCATCTTAATTTCTTAAAACTCGGACGATTAATTTTTAAGATAATATGTTAATTCCGAAAAGATTAGGACAGACAAAACCAATAATGCTCCTTGATGTTTGAAACGGATATCTGTCTCGGATATCTGACGGCAAAATACAGGTGGGCTAACTAAAACGATGCAACTAATTAATTGTTATATGCAATAATTATATTTTATGATTAGCTGAATTCATGCAGCCTAATTAGTAGCCTTAAAAACCAAACTAGAAAAAGGCAACGAAATAACTACTAATTTAATGCTTTTAGAAACTAGACTAGATGTTAACCGATTGAATTAGATGAGACTACTAACTGACTATTAGTTAATGAATGTTGTAAGTAAATACTAGTTTAGTTTTTATTAACCTTTAAGAACCAGACTAGAACTAATTGACTAACTAGATAGAGGCTACTAAAAAATAACTACTACTTTATAGTTTTTCAGTAGGTACAATAGTAGAAATAAAGTAAGACAGATATTTAACTAATTGTAAATAACATACAGTAATTATAATTATAACATTTTGTTCACCAGCTGGAGACAACCTCCTTTAAAAAACAAATTAGGAAGAGGCAATTAAATGAATACTAATTTAAAGTCTAATACCAACTAGCCTATTACTAATTTAGAAATAAATTAACTGAATTGAGGCAACTAATTGAATACTTGTTACCGACCTTTAGAAACCGAATTAGAACTCATTAACTAATTAGAAAGAAGCAACTATTTACTAGTAATTATTTGTTAATTGCCTATAGAAACAAGAAGCTAAACAAGAAGCAAATTGATTGAATTGAATAAGGCAATTAATTATCTGCTTGTTACTGCATTCAGTTAATAGCAAATCAGTGTCCTTGAAGTAATTTTTTGTCTACTATATAACGAGTTCCATGCAAAGAAACTAGTTCATTCACTAATATCTTTTTTTTATAAATAAAATAAAATAATAATAATAATATATCTGCCGGATTTTTTATTTTTTTATTTAATAAAAGATTTTTATTAAATTTATCGTGCCGGGGAGCACAGTTTTTTTTAACCACTAAATATACGAGACTACACGAACTGAGACGCCATATCCACTACCGTACACTATTGCATGGGCCACGTGTGATGTTTTAGTACTGCCCTGTCCTGCTCTGCGCCTAAATTCGTGCGGTTTCGTATCTGTGGATGCAAAAAACTATGCTTCCCTGCGTCGCCCTAAGTCTCAATATATGATCCCGTACTTAGTATCAAATAAGAATTACTTGTTAAAAATGTATTAACTTAAATAAATTTGTTATTTCATCGCTGCAATTTACATTTAAACCCTAACTTGAAAGAGGGATTAATTCAGGTAATTAAGGGGACAAACATTATTTCAATGTTAAGCCCAACTCAGTGGGTAGTTAGGGGAGGGTTGTACAATTTCAAATATAATAAAATAATTAAAATACAAAAGAAATGAATATATAAATTTTCTAAATGGGCACCAGGCAACAAAAGAAACCGCACTGTCACAATTATTATTGTTAATGGACGAAAGAGTAGACTGAAAAAAATTAAAGTTTAAATGAAATAATATAAATGAGAATTAATTAATTAATAGGATTTTCACTGCCACCCAAAATCAAAATTATAATAATAACCACCAAAGAAATCATAGAAGGCCAACTGATCAATTTTCCACAATATGTAAAACAATTATTGTAGTATAAAAATAAACCCAATTGCCTGCTGTTAAAATTTTAAGTTAATAAATTACATTTATTAAAATTTTATAACTTAACTGCATTAATACTTCAGGTCATTACAAACAAGCCTAGAACTCAATTTCTATGTTATGAATCATATCATAATAGTTTATATAAAAGGAACATAGCTTTTAACGTGGACGGTGAGAGGCTGGATTGGATTTCCCGAGTTATTTGAGAGGAGTTATTTGACTGATAAGTTTTGATAAAATGTTCAATAAGAGTTAAATACTTCCACGAATATTCAAAACACTGGACCAATTAATTATGTTCTCACATATAAGAAGTACAAGTTACATTGGACATTTTTTTATTATTTTTTTTTTTTAAAAAACTTGTGTATCTTTAACTTTCGATCTATTTATTAGAGATAAAACAATGGTAAAACATAAAAGGAGTTAATGCTTGAAAAGCGTTAAAATTAGTTTCGTTGCTTCCTCGTTTATTTTTTTTCTAAGTTTATTTTTTATTGATATTGCTCTTTTTAAATATACATTCTTCTTTTTCTTTTATTACTTTTCCAACTAACTTCCTTTTCTCTTCTAAAAGAAAAAGAAAAAAGCTCTTAAAAAATTTAGTTTAAACTTTTTTGAGCATTTGAAGGACAAAAAAAAAGTAAGAAAATAAAAATTAATGACTATTTTCAAATTCTCTTTTCTTCTTTTTGTTCCAAATAGTTTGTGGAAATGGAAACTGTTTTCCATTACATGGGATGAGAACACGGCACAGTTTTTAGTTCTTTTTTTCGTCTCCCTGAAGTTCGAAGTTTTTCCGTCCCTTTATTTTTCTTTTTATCAGTGAGTAATAAGAGGAAATAGGATGGTTGTGAACGGAATGATAAGAAGATGTCTTTTGCTTCTCTGATTTTTGAATACTTATTTCAAAACTTCACACTTGTGTTTCTTATCGGGATTTCATTTAATTACTAGTTGCTTTTTTTGGAGTTTATAATATTGTTTAATTTCTTTTGTTTTAAAAGAGGATAATATTTAAAAGTTTGGTAATTCATATCTCGCCTTTATCTAGGGTTGTCGAAAACTATTAGTAGAATTACAATAATGTTGCTGTTTTATGTTGAAACTTTGACTGGGGGAACCCGCCGTTTTCAGATAAACATGGGATCACTCCATGCGTTATATTTATATTCTACCAGTAGATCTTTAGTTAATGTAGGGGTTGTATATTGTGTATAAAATGTATTAGAAGATAAAATATTTGAAAAAGTCATGCCTCGTTTGGAAAATAAATTTGACTAAGGAAACAATTCAGGTGTATGCCACTATCTCTTAAGGCCGCCATGCACGGTCAAACATTTTGCGCAAACATCATGTTTGATCGTGTATGGGGGCCTTTACGGTATTCAGTAGCGAGTAGTAACCATTCAATTAATAGTAATTAGGCCTTATTAAGAAGGCCCTTTTGACTAAGAGAGTGGTAGAGAATAGCCCGTTGTAGCCACTTCACACTTCACTGTACTAAGAACAGTATACATGTACTAGAAATAAATTATTAGTGAGACGTATATATCAGTGTACCAAGGCGTGGGGACATAACAATGAACAATGGAGTAAACTATTGGCCCCCGCAGGCCCGCATTGCGGGCGTGCCCCCCAGTGCCAGGGGGGCCCCAAATCCAGAAAACGCAATAAAAAAAAAACACGTATCAACGTCGATAGCAAACAAAATAATTCAGTTCTAAACACGCAAGACTTTTATTTTGGTCATCAATTTTCTTCGGCAAGGGGCACCTAAAGAGATCTCGTGGGGTGAGGGGCCTGGCTGCGCCACTGCCAATGAGCCTGTACTACCCTTGACTCACAGGTACATGTCAGAGCACAACCTGGGACTTTTGTGTAGGGTTCCCAAAGATTATGTGTAATTTATTGATGGCCGCAACCGTAACAAGCGCTGGCTCCCATGTCTCTTGATGTCTTGATGATGTCGAAAATGTTGTGTTTTAAATAATTTTTATTGATAGATGTCAATTTATTAATTGACAAGATTATATTTATATCAAAAATATTTCACTCTGCATTTAAAACCTCATAAGAGTTTATATTTTATTATCACAGAAGTTAAAGCCCCGTCACGCTTCCACTGAGATTGACTAAATTTACATCTATCAATCAAAATTATTTAAAACACATAAAATAGGCGCAAGAATTGAACATTTACAGCGAGGTGGCCATAGTGAAAGCAGGCAAGAGGTTTATTATAAAAAAAATTATACCTTTATAATATCTATATTATTTTGCATTCTACGGAGCGCAAATACTGGTTGGCTACAGTAACATGATCTTCATATGACGAGCTCANTTCTTCTTCTTTTCGTCACTAGAGTGGAAAAAAAGAGGAATTATTCAAAACTATGAGACACGCATGCGCAATTAATACAGGTTTGTAAAGAATCACTTTCTACGAATCCTAAACAGAGATACAATGTTCATATTACGTATCAATCGGATAAAACGATTAAAACTGATAACGTGTCATCACAATGCTTTTAATTTTTATACGGGGGAAGTAAAATTAAGAAAAAGAAAAGAAACTGAAAAGGGTTTAATCACACATACAGGGAAAATAAACTTGATAAAAACTTTTGCTAAACGAAGGTGAGTTGATTCAGTCTTTCCATGATTTAAATATTAACCGTACAACAAAACTAAACTGATGTATAGCGGCTTTATGAAAACTGCAGTAAAAGATTTGTTTAAAAAATATTTTTTTGACTTATTTATCTGTATGTATACAGTGTGTCCCCGGATCGACGCATGAATAGGTAAAAAATACTAACATACCTTAAATTTAAATTGGAGCTTCAGCCCTGCTTGTCTAGGAAATTTACCAAAAAGTTATCATTCTCACAACGAAAGTACTTTTTCTCTTGGAGATACGGCCAAATATAATTAAAAAACGTTGTTACAAAAAAAAAAAAAATGGAGTAAGAATACAACATTTTAAAACCCTCCACCTACTTTGATATTTTGTATATTTTCATTCCATATTTTGCCTAGTGTGCTGCTATGGTTATGAGAAAAAGAAGTCTTTATTCTGACAGTTGTCAAAAAAAGTTTTATAATAAATGGATACTTTAGTTGATGTTGAATATTGTTGTTTGTAGGGGAAATAAATTTAATCGTGAATTGTGTGCTTCATTTTAGTTTATTATAATTATTATCTAAATGCCTTAACGGGCGAATGAAATAACACCAATAAATTTATGCATTTGTATAATTTTATTCATTTTGTAAGAACTTTTCCAGGCAATTTTTTTAATGTTTTTTTTCTTTTTCTTTTTTTTTTTCTTTCTTTTTTTTAGGTAAATGTTTTGGTAGTATTAGATTTCATACCATAGTAACTGCTGCATGTATTCCAAACTTGCGTATTTAGGATGTTCGANTTATGAAAACTGCAGTAAAAGATTTGTTTAAAAAATCTTTTTTTGACTTATTTATCTGTATGTATACAGTGTGTCCCCGGATCGACGCATCAATAGGTAAAAAATACTAACATACCTTAAATTTAAATTGGAGCTTCAGCCCTGCTTGAATGGAAAATAATTTTAATTCGAAAAATCAAGTATGTCTAGGAAATTTACCAAAAAGTTATCATTCTTACAACGAAAGTACTTTTTCTCTTGGAGATACGGCCAAATATAATTCAAAAAAAAAATTGAGTAAGAATACAACATTTTAAAACCCTCCACCTACTTTGATATTTTGTATATTTCCATTCCATATTTTGCCTAGTATGCTGCTATGGATATGACGATATTAGGAAAAGAAGTCTTTATTCTGACAGTTGTCAAAAAAAGTTTTATAATAAATGGATACTTTAATTGATGTTGAATATTGTTGTTTGTATGAAAATAAATTTAATCGTGAATTGTGTGCTTCATTTTAGTTTATTATAATTATTATCTAAATGCCTTAACGGGCGAATGAAATAACACCAATAAATTTATGCATTTGTATAATTTTATTCATTTTGTAAGAACTTTTCCAGGCAATTTTTTTAATGTTTTTTTTCTTTTTCTTTTTTTTTTTCTTTCTTTTTTTTAGGTAAATGTTTTGGTAGTATTAGATTTCATACCATAGTAACTGCTGCATGTATTCCAAACTTGCGTATTTAGGATGTTCGAGACAATACTAATAATTAAATTCTTAATTAGGACTTTAATTTGATATACGACTTACATTAAATTATTTAATGTGATTTTGGTCATTTTGATATAATTTCATAACAATATGTATATTCTCTTTATCAGCTTAAAAGTTATATGCAACATTTCATATAGGAAAAAACGATCTGAGACAACTCAGACAAACTTTCTCATATACAAGTTCATATACTTAGCCCAGAGTTTCATTTATTAGTTTTCGTATGCATATTTAATTTTTATTAATAATTTCATCAAAATTTTTCATAAAAATAACTTATCCAGGGCAGGGAATCGAACCCGGGCTCTCTCTGTCCGCGTTTTAAGCTATTTTATCAGGAACTAGATTTTTCCAGGAAAAACGGCTTATATCGTTAGATTGGTAATTAAATGGACTGCAATTTACAATCAAAATCGTCGGAACCGTTTTCGAAAAATAAAAAGTTTAATGTTTTTTTTTAGAGTTTTGGGGATAGCACCCCCAAATTTGGAGCTAAAATTCATTTCTCGATTTCTCCTCGGGGTATGATTTTTCTAACATGTATGCTAAATTTCGTCAAAATGGGCCCAGCAGTTTAAGCTCTAGGCGACTGCACAGACAGACAGACATTTTGTAAAAGCCACTTTTTTGGACTCACGGGACCTCCAAAAATGTTAATCCATGAATTTTCGCGCCAGTACAATACTTTCTCTTTAAATGAGAAAGAAAAAAAAAACATGAAAACAACATGTACTATATAGTATATACACACACATATATATATTGTAAACATGGATGCTTATTTAGAAAANTGTGTTTATTTATTTGTGTCATTCGATCTTAAAATATTGAGAAAGAACAGTTTATTTATATATTTGTGAGAAGATCTTTAACTCAGTCTTTATTCCGGTTAGTTTGTGAATACGTAACTAGATAAACTTATCTGATTCAGTATTTATGTATGAAATAACATTATGCAATGTTACACTTCCTTCAGGAAACATTATCACACAGTAAACTTGAGTAAGATGTCAAAATTGCAAATATTTAAAACAAAAAGGCTTCATAAAATAATTATAAATGAAAAGAACTAGAGTTTTGTTCACATGCATGTTGTGTGTTAGCACGCAAAGCATTCCATTATAACTGTGCACCATGTTATATGGTTTCACATGCATTTAAAACAGTCTGTGAAGCTTAGCTCATAAATATTTAACTATAAGGGCCTGTGAACTGATAACGTACCATCAAGTTCTTACCCCTAGCTTAATGATAAGAGGATAAGTTTTAAGTCAAGTTACTTCGGTTTGAAGTTCGCGTGATAACGAGACCTTCTAGCTAAGCTCTGCACTGCGGCCTAAAATAATTTCTACCTCTCCCTCTTTTTCCCACTCTCGCATTATAATTTTTAATGTTCTGCAAGAAGAAAAATAACTAGAGGATACTTTCTTATCATGCAAACTATCACTATTACGTCTTAATCAACTTCGTATATTTGATTTACTTTTTTTTTATCTTTGTTAAAAGATAAAAAAGCAGAAACAATGTATATTATTTGTATTATTATGTTATGACAACCTCACTAATATAACTCTAATCTCACAGATAACAACAATTGCATACTTAAGGACAAATAAAATAAGAAAATGTTCTATTTATTGATCTTGCTTTCACGCAGGAATACTTTTTAAGTTATCATAAGTAGCAGATAATTGCAAGATAAAAAGAACTTTTTATATACTACAGTCTATAAGATTAGAGTTGGCACAATCGAAGGCGGGAAACAACAAATGTGGAGGTAGTTTTGGGGTTATAAAAAGGGAAAATCGGTGATGCCATGTTATATTTTTTTGTGGAACAGGAGTAGAGTAGAGCATTTTTTTCTGAAGTTGCATTCAACATGGGGGACCAATAAAATCGTTTCCCTCAAAATTTTCCCGCCTTTTGATTGTGCC
>KZ651881.1:87359-103986 GCA_001010745.2 Gerris buenoi
TGGCACTTTTATAGAAAAGGGCCCCCCTTTTTCTTTTCAATCTAATACACTTTCTTACAACTTAATACACACTTTTTTAATAGAAATGTGTGATATTCCTTTGTCCCAAAGCATATTGGACTGAATATCCCTTTGTCTTAATAGGTAGTTTGACTAAGGGATATAAACTCTTTTGTATAAAAAACAAAAAGGGGGGCCCTTTTCTATAAAAGTACCCACATTTGGAGCTAAAATTCATTTCTCGATTTCTCCTCGGGGTATGATTTTTCTAACATGTATGCTAAATTTCGTCAAAATAGGCCCAGCAGTTTAAGCTCTAGGCGACTGCACAGACAGCCACTTTTTTGGACTCACGGGACCTCCAAACGTGTTAATCCACGAATTTTCGCGCTATTACAATACTTTCTCTTTATATAAGAATGATAAAAAACATGAAAACAACATGTACTATATAGTATATACACACACATATATATATTGTAAACATGGATGCTTATTTAGAAAATTAGTAAATATAATATTAAATAAACTCTTTAAAATGTAAGGTTTGAAATTTATTTAAATTAGTTTATTTATTTGAAAGTATTCTATGTTTTCTATGAATTGAAGAAGCTCTTTAATATAAATAAAAATAAAATTACATCAGGTTTTGAATGTATTGAATAGTATTAGATTTACCAAAGAGGAAATAATCTTTAGGTCGAGAAAAAAATAAGTAATGAAATAAATAAAACTACTCTGGATAGAAATAATCAAGTTAAATTTGCCAAAAAAGAATCAAATTTGGAAAGATGTTTGAGTTTAACTAAAAAGTTACATCAGGATGATAAGCAGTTATTGCGGATATAAATAAATAAACAAGTGTGGTTGGATTTTCAAATGTGTAGACTTTGGGCGGTATGTATTTAGACAAGGGTACATGTAGTGTTGAGCCAAGTGGTGCAGTGAAGGTGGGCCTTTCCTAGACTTGTACCTGCTGAATTAGTGATCCTCGGATTTTCCTTCAAGGTTTTCCAGCTACTGGATAAAGGCTCTAAGGAAGAGAAACTCTTGAATTATGCATGTAAGCACCATCCAAGATTTATTTTATCTTCTTACATTTTCCTTCTTCTTTTCCCCCCTCCTCCCACCCCGCGTCTGAAGATATTTTGGCTTGGTCTTTGGGTTTAATGCATTTTACTTTGACTTGGTTCTTTTCCCTTCTCCTCTTTGAAATGTAAGGTTTGAAGAGTGGGTGGAGGGTGGAGAGTGTGACGGCCGTGTGAGTTAACAACCTCCCTAGCCCGGAGAGTAAACAAGGTTTACCACTTTGCATGCTTTGCCATGTTGAACATCATTCTAAGAGTTACATCTTATCTCTTCCTATCACTCTTATCTACTAAATCCTCCTTCCTTCAATATCTTCACAAATAAAATCTATCAATACATATTAACAAGTAAAAATATTGCCAATAAGTGAGGGCATATGGCTTCCTCGTGTTCTACTATTGGATGAATGGTCACAGTCACATGTGTGAAATGGAAAGTGTGGTTGCTTAGAACTGTTTAGTTTACCGGTTGGGTCAAATCTAGTTTTATTAAAAATTGATTGTAAGTTAAACTTAATATGGGACTATCTATAGGCTACTTCCAACAAACAATCTAAATTTCTTTAAAACTGAATGTGTATTATATCATATGTAGATGTCAATAAATACAAAGTTTGTGTGAATGTAAAAAGAGAAAGCATCAGATGGACTATCAGTGGACTAATTATGGCCTAAGTCGAAGTAGTTTTAAGAAGTGGTTGTTCAGCTGACAGAATTCGTCCCTTTGGTAAGCTTGTAAGAAACAAATCAAAACATTCAAGACCTAGTTCAAAACATTTGAAAAAGGACGCAGAACGGAGACCATTTTTGGAACGAAGTTCCTTATGGCACGTTCTGGATCCCGGGAGTGAATCCGAAAAAAACGACCAAAATCACCGTCACGGAAAATCAGCCACGAAATCTACCGATGACAATAACTTGAGTAAGAGTTCACCGAGTTAGTTGAAATTTGGTACACATGTTCATTTTACCAATGCCCAAGCTAAGTTCGTTGGACAACGTTATCCACCCAAGCGTTCACGCGCAACGCTCGCGTAAACGTAATCTTCAAAAATGTTAAGACGGGAAAAAGTGTTATTAAGGAAGCCTGTTACTTGACTTGTTTTGTTAATTTTTGTTATATATGTCAAATGTCACTTATTTCAATCTAACATTCTTTAACTAAACTTTTTCTTATGCATATACATATTCAATACAATATTTATTGTAAGATGCTTGCTTTAATGATACAAATAATAACACTTTTCTTTTAATTTTGCCTCCGCTAGGTACAAACAGTTAGTTTCTTTTAATTTTGTCTTTTTCTAACTCCGCCTATAAGTAGTTAGCAACGGATACGTACATAGCAGTGTGATATTATTTTATATTTCATGAAAAATGTAAGGAACTTTGTTCCTACCGGGTGTCCCGCGACACCACACGTATTTTTTTATTATAAGTTATTAATATCAGTTATATATTCTTTAACATGTAAAATATATCAGTTTAAGTTAAGTATTCTCAAGAAAATTTAAATTTATTCAAGCAATATAAGTAATCAATATACTAGTAGTTCTGTGAACAGTAGAACTCGTTTTAAAGAAATACAATATATATATATATATATATATATCGATGGCATTGCGCGNCTACTTTCAGTCGCTTGCTTGCTTCTCTGCTCCCAATAACATCTATTCAAGCATAACCAATAAGCAAGTCATGTGTGTGTGTGTGTGTGTATATATATATATATATCTATATATATATATATTGTAATGACAATAGAAGATCCATGCCAAATGTCAAGAAAAAGGACCAAGTATATCGACTTTAATGTCTATAAGGAACAACCAAACCAAAATAAAAAAATGAAACATACACTACATCGATTTTTATGACTCAACAAGATTCATACCTAATTTGAAGATAATAAAAAAAGAAATAATTTTGTCGTAACTGCTTAACAAACTACCTCCAAACAATTTTACGAACAGTCAGACGAAATGCCAAACTGTCGAGATGAAACAGAGACCTCGCTCAGCTTGATCAATTGTTATTATTAATACACTTAAGAACACCCTACAGTTTGATTCCTTAGTAGAGATATACTATTTATGCTAATAGTTAAGAGGGCCCATAACCTTTTTTTGTTAAGTGTTTTTTATATATTTAGAAAAAAATAATTAGTAAAACATTGGTAAATATTTTCTTAAATACAAATTTCTCTCGAGAAATCCGTCTGTTTGTATGTATTTTTTTTTAATCAATAATACAAAAAAAAAAACTTCCATGCAAATTCTATTTTTAGGAATATATTAGGAGAAAATAAAAGAGCAGAAAAGATTTCGGAGTAAACTACATAGAAAGGCTCTTTAGTCCAAGTCAAAAAAGTTTTTCCCTCTTTCCACAAAAAGCTTATTTCTACTGCATCAAATTTTCTACCCCCATTTTTATTTATTTTTATAATGTAAATCAAAATGGTGGGGGGGGGGACATTGTCACGCGATCATTTCAAACCTTAATACTCCCCCCCCCTTCCCTGTCAAAGGCAATAAGAACTAGGCAATAAACTTAGTTACAAGACGGAGAGAGAAAGATATAATAATTGCTTTTATATCGGCTATAGACATAACAATAGCTCACTGGAAAGAGAAATTAAAATATATATACTTATATAATTTAAATATCGATTTGGTAAACAGTTCGTTTTATTTTAAATGTTAATCGTGTTTTCTTAACCAATAATATTCTTTTAATCCAAACATAATAATATATTTATGATAAATAATCAAATTTTGAATAATTAATAACTTAACAACTTTTTATGATTTTTTTTCTTTCTTGTAAAAAAAGAAAGTATTGAGATGGTGTGAAAATTAGATTTTGATAGTTAAAAGTTTTGAGGTCCCCTGAGTCCAAAGAAGTGTTTTTAAAATTGACTGTCTGTCGCCTGTCTGTCTTTCCCCTTTGCAGACGCGTGGAGCATAAATTACTTGGCCGATAATGACAAAATCTGGCATAGGTCTTCGAGAAATCGAGATATTAATTTTAGTTTCAATGGTTGGAAAAAAAGATAAGGAAGACTTTGAGACGTGCTCTACTCGGAGATCAAATCTAACGCTGGGCTATAGGGCTGGAGTGGGGGAGACCCGAAAGTAGCCGACTACATGTTGCGTCGTTGGTTACCTTCGAGTCCGTTTTTTCCTTTAGCCTAGTGCAACGTTTAGTCCAACTAGAACTACCTCCTACGAGTACCTACTGCCCTGGTACCAGTGGAACTCTTTTCGGCTCTGCGAAGCGTGGTAGGGGAGGCCCCTAAAGCTCGAGATTGGTTGGCAGACCTCTCTGTTTCTCTCTCTGTTACACTTTTCTGAGTTTTTAAGTAACATAACGCTTTTTGAGTTATGTTCCATAGCCTAAACATGAAATGTCAAAAATATTTTCTTGAGACCGGTTCCGACGATTTTGATTGAAAAAAAATCTAAAATGTACTCTATTTAAATACAACATAAGCTATTTTCCCGGGAAAAATGTAGTTCCTGAGAAAATACCTTTAAACGCAGTCGGAGAGAGGCTGGGTTTAATTTCCGGTCGAAGAGAAGATATGTTTAATATAAATTTTAATCAAATGTTTAATAATAATTGGATTTGCTCACGAAAAATCGAAAATTAATTAATGGAGAACACCGAGAGTCTTGTACCAATGTTGTTTTAAATATCAATAATTTATAAGCAGTTTATCTTTCGTTAATAGCAAATATCCTGTCAAGTGCTTGCCAGTGCTTGCGAAAAGGGTTCTTCGGTCATAAAAATTCAGAAATTGAACATTATTATTATTTATTTTTAGCGAATTTCCATTGGAAAAAATTCGCTAATGGAGCCACCCTCATGGCGGGAGTTGGACCCGGGAATGTGGCCAAAATACGTTTCAAAGGCCCCTGATCACGAAAAAATAGGTCTTATAAAACTTTATATATATATGTATATATATATGTATATATATATATATATATATATGTATTTCTAGCGGATTTCTTGTAAGCACGATAGCGCTCGAACGAATTGACGTATCGAAATGAAAATTGCACCGAAAAATCAAGCTCGTTGAGACGATGATCCCTATTGAAAATGGGATATTTATGACGTCATTAACCCCTCCTAATGAGTCAGCAAAGATTTTAAAAAATACAAAAAATCAAATGAGGTATCGTTTCTTATGTTTTTTGGGTTCCTCAATCCAAAAAATGAGTTACCATAGCGATTCGAATAATATTTTTAATAATAATGACAATAGTAATAGTAATAATTTATTGGGGATTTCTTGTAAGCACGATAGCGCTCGAACGAATTGACGTATCGAAATGAAAATTGCACCGAAAAATCAAGCTCGTTGAGACGATGATCCCTATTGAAAATGGGATATTTATGACGTCATTAACCCCTCCTAATGAGTCAGCAAAGATTTTAAAAAATACAAAAAATCAAATGAGGTATCGTTTCTTATGTTTTTTGGGTTCCTCAATCCAAAAAATGAGTTACCATAGCGATTCGAATAATATTTTTAATAATAATGACAATAGTAATAGTAATAATTTATTGGGGATTTCTTGTAAGCACGATAGCGCTCGAACGAATTGACGTATCGAAATGAAAATTGCACCGAAAAATCAAGCTCGTTGAGACGATGATCCCTATTGAAAATGGGATATTTATGACGTAATTAACCCCTTCTGATGAGTCAGCAAAGATTGAAAAAAATACAAAAAATCAAATGAGGTATCGCTTCTTATATTTTTTGGGGTCCTCAATCTAAAATAAATCCTACCACGGGTATCCGCAAGCCAAGCGAATTTCTATTGGAAATTTGTAGTATAATTGTTGAGCAGTTTAAACTTCTTTCAAACTACTACGATTATACAAATACTACAATTTCCAATGGAAATTCGCTTGGCTTGCGAATACCCGCGGTAGGATTTTTTTTATAAAAAAACATGTTTAAACTAAAATACGCATAAAAAGTTGCAAATTTGAGAAGCAAGGTGTGCATAATCCCTTAGTATCTTAGATACACACTTATTTGGTTATTTTAGGGTTTAAATGGTCGCCATTTTGGAAAATGACAATCCTTGTCTATAGTTTATTACAAAAAAACAGTTATTGCTAAAGAAAATGATTTATCTTAATGTCGTGTTCACACGGCAATAAAAAAACAATTTTCATTCTGAATTATAACTTGAAACGAATTTTAAATTTTTTTTTGTTGTTAGTTTTCCCTTTCTATTTCACTTACCAAGTATTATTTGATTCAGGGTGCGTGTCAGACAAGCGAGCGAAGTCGTTTATCAAGACTTCAAAAACCACATCACAGTCATAAAGACCCCTTCCAAAAAAAGGACATTTTTCGACATGACAATAATAATTCTCGCCATATTTGCTTTTTAGCCCCACCCAAAACACCCATTTCTACTATATTTTTTGCGGCCCTCGTTTAAAAAAAGGAGGGGGGGGGTCCCATTTGAATGAGATCTAATTACGAGAGGAGTGTTAGAGTATGAAGGCCCCCCCCCACAATGATTTATGGTGCTTAGGGCCGGGGGCTCTTTATTGAAAATTCCAACAGGCTTCAGCCCCCACTCATCTCCTCGGACAAAAAAAAACTAAAAAATTTGCTTTCCCTACCCTCACCCTTTTTCACACTTAAATTTAAGGGTAAAAAAGGAGGCCATAATATTTTTTTTTTTTTATTTTGCACTTAGCTCTGAATTTTTATTTTCTTTTCAAATGTGAAAATAAAAAGTTTCTACGCTTAAAAATAATACGCAATTAACAAAGCAGGAACTTTTTAATTTATTTGTTTTACGTTTTTTTCTTTTAGACTTAGTTGCTTATATTTATTTACTTATAACAGTAAAAATCTTTGGGAATATTCAACATTGTTTAATAATAACAAAGCGCATAAAAACAGCATTATAAAAAGATCCAATGTGTTAATGAAACTTAAAAATATAATTAATTTTTGGCCAAAATAAGTATAATTAAGCGTAGAAATTTCGCGGATATTTTGTTTTCATAGAGGAATTACGTTCCTCTTTAATTCCGCTCTTTCGTAAATCCAACTCCAAGAATTTATATTTTTCAAGGATTTACTATCTACTTATATTAGATTCTATTTACAAATGATTTTTCCTGATTGTTGACCGATAAAGTGGTTGTTATCGCACTCAAAGTAGTACGCAAAACATCAGATTCCTGAACTTACTACTTTACCGCACTCGTTTCCCTTTACCGCACTCGTTTCCCTTTACCGCACTGATTTTACTTTACCGCACTCCAGTGTTCCAACTTACGAAATTAAACATCTTAAATCTAAACAAAGATTGAAAATCATCTAAATTACAATTATAATAACAATGACAACTGCATGATTTAAACATTATATATATTAGTCCAGTCATTTTAGGTTTTCTGTTCCAAAAAAATAGAAGCCAATTTTTTTTCTTTGATAGCTTCATTTTGACCTTCTGAACAACATATCCAAAATCGGCAACGAGATCGTTGTCGCGTTAAAAGTTATTCAAGGGCAAAGGTCAAAACAGTCGATTATTTGTGAATAGCTCGTTTCCAATGGCTCGGACACCAATCTAGGTGGTTATAAAAATTAAAGATCACAAAATTTCCCACAAAAAAGGTTCTATTAATTTATTACGTACAATGGACGGTTTACGGATTATAGGGCGAAGAAAATCTATGAATATTTAATATTTGTCGCCGTATCACTTTTTACGTATTTTTACTAATATCTCGCTTCCTATAGCTCGGAGACAAAATAAGGATCAAATCAAAATTAAAGATTATTAAATTCCCTACAGAAAAGGTCTAGTTCATTTTTTACGTACAACGAACGGTATACCAAAAACCTAGCTTATTGTAACTTGCATAGTGTTTGTTTTTGCACGACTTTTTTCGTATTTTTGTGAATATCTCGTTTCCTCTGGCTCGGAGACAAATTGATGATCAGATCAAAATTGAAGAATATAAAATTCCTCACAAGAATTGTTATGTTCATTTTTTACGTACAACGAACCGTTTATGTAATAAAGTGCTCCAAAGTTTCTGCAAAATGCGAATCAACGACCAATAAGTTTGGCTTTTCGTCGAGGCAGCTCCACGGTTGGGACGTTATTCTATACCTGTGAGCGACATTTCAAGTTTTGTGGACATAGTTTAAAAATATTATGGCTCCAGGGTCTTATATTTTACATAGTAGTCCAGTTACTCGGGGTTTTAACCTCCGGTATTTGAGAAACTGATCCGATTTGCTTGAAATTTGGTGAGTAGATAGGAAAATGCTCAAGTATCAAAAGTTATATAGTGCCGATGTGCGCTTCCGCCCCCGGGGGTGGTTGCCACCCCTTTTCGGGGGTGGGAATTCCTTTGCTCAAATAACCCTAGGAATCGATAGAGGATCACATTTTAAGAAAAAAATGTGGTATAAAGTTTTTTTGTTAAATCAATATTTTCTGACTTATTCGTGAAAAACGTTCAAACTCGTGTTTTTTCGATGAAAATTGCAAGATTTCAATCGTGAATAACTCAAAAAATATTGATTTAACAAAAAAACTTTATACCACATTTTTTTCTTAAAATGTGATCCTCTATCGATTCCTAGGGTTATTTGAGCAAAGGAATTCCCACCCCCGAAAAGGGGTGGCAACCACCCCCGGGGGCGGAAGCGCACATCGGCACTATATAACTTTTGATACTTGAGCATTTTCCTATCTACTCACCAAATTTCAAGCAAATCGGATCAGTTTCTCAAATACCGGAGGTTAAAACCCCGAGTAACTGGACTACTATGTAAAATATAAGACCCTGGAGCCATAATATTTTTAAACTATGTCCACAAAACTTGAAATGTCGCTCACAGGTATAGAATAACGTCCCAACCGTGGAGCTGCCTCGACGAAAAGCCAAACTTATTGGTCGTTGATTCGCATTTTGCAGAAACTTTGGAGCACTTTATTACATAAACGGTTCGTTGTACGTAAAAAATGAACATAACAATTCTTGTGAGGAATTTTATATTCTTCAATTTTGATCTGATCATCAATTTGTCTCCGAGCCAGAGGAAACGAGATATTCACAAAAATACGAAAAAAGTCGTGCAAAAACAAACACTATGCAAGTTACAATAAGCTAGGTTTTTGGTAAACCGTTCGTTGTACGTAAAAAATGAACTAGACCTTTTCTGTAGGGAATTTAATAATCTTTAATTTTGATTTGATCCTTATTTTGTCTCCGAGCTATAGGAAGCGAGATATTAGTAAAAATACGTAAAAAGTGATACGGCGACAAATATTAAATATTCATAGATTTTCTTCGCCCTATAATCCGTAAACCGTCCATTGTACGAAATAAACGAATAGAACCTTTTTTGTGGGAAATTTTGTGATCTTTAATTTTTATAACCACCTAGATTGGTGTCCGAGCCATTGGAAACGAGCTATTCACAAATAACCAAATTTGTTGACCTTTGCCCTTGAATAACTTTTAACGCGACAATGATCTTGTTGCCGATTTTGGATATGTTGTTCAGAAGGTCAAAATGAAGCGATCAAAGAAAAAAAAAATTGGCTTCAATTTTTTTGGAACAGAAGCTATATTTTTGACTAAAATAACTGGACTAATATATCAAATATAAAAATTTGGAGTATAAAAAGTAAAGATAAACAATCTAAAATTAAGAATAAAATGTGATGAGTAAGTGTTATGATGAAAAATAATATGTTTGCAAAAAATGATCAGGTAAAAAATGGCGAACACTGTCTATAAACAGAACAGCTGGTTTACTTGATATTGTAAAACCTTTTATTGTAAAACCTGTTGATAAACACTCGATTATTTTCAATTTATTTACAGATTACATACTAACTGTAGGAAAAATTTAATGTGCAACTCAAGCTTAAAGTGCGGCTCAGGCGTAAATATTTCTCTCGAGTGCAGCAAAGTCCCACTTTCCGCACTAGTTGCACAAATAACTATTACATACTACATGTAACATTTTATCATCATTTTCAAAGGATTTAGGTTCTCGAATTTTTTATTCTATTACAATTTATAAGTAATACTACAAATTACTATAAAGTGGAGGAATATTGTTCGAAAAGGAATCAGACGGAAGTGAAACAGGTATTGGATCATCTGTAGACTAACGTAGGCTTACCAAGTATTTTTGATTCAGTTAGAAACTCTTTCTTTACTTTTATAACTTTAACAAATAAGTCTTCACTCATTTTAAGACGATCTAACCCGCTATAGTCCTGTCATTTGGTAGTTTGAACAGGAAAAAATTGCTGAAGAATTTTTCTCGACGGATCTTTATATTTTTTGGTGTGTTGAATCTGAAAATCTCGTTATCCATTGGATTCGGATATGGCTTCTCCATAAAAATGGCGAAAAACCATAAAATTTTGGAAGTTTTTTTAGTTTTTCGCTTATAACTCCGAAACAACGCATCCTAGAGAAAAGCCACTTCTTATCAAAAAGAAAGCTGATAAAATTTCCTAAAACATAATACCAGAACCAGCTCAATAGCATTTCGTTTGGTCACAAGAGCGCGCTAAAGATTGTCCATATTTTCATACCCCACAGTTTGCCCTAGCAGGGCATGTACGCTACGCCTTTACGATATTTTTAGTATTTATTATTATTCTTAACCCTTAGCAAACTAAGCACCCCTCCCCATAGGGAACCCTTATCCCTGTACGTGGGGGGGGGGGACAACAAGAATAAACTTTAGACTTGTTACAAGTTTTCTTGAACATTTCAGAGAACCCTCTCCTTACCTTCTTTTTTAATCATGAATCTATTCTAAAGGTCTCCATGTATTGGATACTTTTGTTTGTTCGAAAGAATTTTGAAGTGAAACTTCTTTACTGGTGGTAGAGTGATTTTTTTCATATATTGTCATCGTGTAACGAAGTTTGTGATTCGAGAATCGTCCAAGTGAACATTTTTACAGATTAATTGTTTCATATCGATTTAAAGACCAGCAAATCAAAACAAACATTTATGTATTTGTATTGGAATAGGAATAGATATGGTTGCCTTAGTGTAGCAATATATATTTTTTTTTTTCAATTAAATTTCCCATAACCATTCCTTAATCCTGAAATAATAAATTTGTCAAAAAAATTATAGAGAGCAATGCATTCTAGAACTTAATTTTTACTTCTAATGCGTGAGAGCCTCATATATTTTTTTTAATGTTGTGCAAGCTTTATTTTGTAAAGATTTAATATTATGTCTGTATTGTAAGATATTAGGTATATTATGTTTTGTAAATAAATAATACTCATTTATAGGGCTCGAATTTTTATGTTTTTACACATTTTTCTATTAAATGCATGTTAGATGCAATGCTATACATTTATTTACATAAATAGTGATAGTGATTTTATTTATTGTTTTTTATGTAGAAGCAGATACTTATAGAAGAACGAGGAAAAAGCTGTAAATTTAGGGTTGAAACATCAATGTAGATGTTCGGAATCAAAAACATCGTTACATCGGTCCATAAAACATTGAAATCATCGATTATGACCTGAAGAAAATTTCGTCTAAAATTACGTAATAGGTGACTTTTTTTGTGCCCTATAAAAAATGTTTCAATAAAGTAGTGATCTTTTTTTGTTCATCTGGTCGAGAGATCGTTCTCCCAGCTTTCTTCTGTCTCTACACTCAATTTCTGTAATTTATCAATAGTTAAATATCGATGCAACGATGTGTCAACCCTAAATTTACAGATTCTTCCCCCCAGCGTTCTTCTAAGTATCTCCTACGAAAAACCAAATAAAATCATCATTTATGTAAATAAATTTAGAATATTGCATAGAATCTCTAAAAACATGCATAAACAGAAAAATATGCACAACATAAAAATCCGAGCCCTATAAATGAGTATTATCTGATGACAAAACATAATATAATATCTTACAAAACATACATATTAAATCTTTACAAAATGAACATTGCACAACATTAAAAAAATCTTTAGTACAAACAAAAGTGTCCAAAGCAAGGAGACCTCTATACAATAGATACATGTTGCCGGTAGTCATATACATACTTCAAAAAGGAGGTAAGGAGGGGGTTCTCTTAAATGTTCAAGAAAACATGTAACACGTCTAGAGTTTATTCTTGTTTTATGGTTTTTCGCTATTTTTATGGGGAAGCCATATCCGAATCTAGTCGATAACGAGATTTTCAGATTCAGCACCTCAAAAAACATAATGATCCGTTGAGAAAAATTCTTCAGCATTTTTTTCCTAAATCAACTACTTTCCGTCACCAAATGACTGGACTACTATGCCACTAAGTGTGGATGCTTCTCTTCTGTCCAATATGCCAGTAAGTCTATTATAACAACTTTGGTGTTGGTCCGCTATCTGCTATACTGCAAGCAAATTTAATTCCTGCTACCTCCAGTGTTATAAGGTATTCCTATAAGTACTTCTTAAAATCTCTATGCTATCCGCCCATTTTTCAAGATAGGGATGCAAAATTGTTGATGCGTAGACCGATAGAGAACCACGATACAATCTTTGTACCCAATCTTAAAAAATTATAAAATTAGAAATTATATTGATTAACAGACACTGTTTTCCAACATAAATATTTAAGTATGTATACATCTACAAATCTTATAAAACAATCCAAGATGTCTAAAACGCGTTTTAGTAAAGTAATTTTTTGAATTTGATAACATTCAAGCAATACATATTATTTAATATCCAAATATGTAATATAAATATTTTTTTTTACAAATAAAGCTTTTATTTTTATAATTATTTTGTTGATTTATTTATTTCCCTAGCTGCGCAATATTTAATTAATATTTGAAAGTAAGAGTATACTAAAACGGGTTTTGATTTTGTTGTTGTTGTTATCTAAACAGTACTTATCTAAAACAAATTAAGTATTGGATGATTATAGGATAGATTAGGAGATTAGTAAGTTTATTGTTAAGTTAGCCAATATCAAATAAATTAGTAGATATAAAAAAGATTGGGGGAACATTGAAGGGTCGTAATAACAGAATTACGTGAAACATTTATTAAGGTCCGTAAAGTTTTCTCTAATATTATCCCAGGATGTCTAGACGCCTCACAATACTAATCAATCCCCTAGCTGGCAAATATAGCCCAATCCTGACTGTGGCTCTAACACAAGCCAATCGTGATAGTGATTGTTGATAAAGTCACGGTGGGATGACGTCAGAGTTGCGTGATTGCGGGACTTGACCGCCTCCCATCCGTCTTAGTTTAAACTCGAATTAAAAGATCGATCCTTTTTCTACTACGAACTTACCTATCGAACTTTAGATATCAAAACTATCAATACTTGAATCAAACAAAGTCCAAAATGAACTCATACCTTCAAAAATTAAAAAAAAAAAATAAAAAAAAAATAAACTCCACTAAAAGTAAGTTAATTGCACTAAATCGACTTAACATAATCGACTTTTCAACCCCTAGTAGTCATCTTTGTTCTGGTGAGACGAGTCAAAATTTGAAAAAGAAGGAATTATTAGTAGATTTCGTTTGGTTTCAGCAGATATTTAACGTCTTTCACAGCATTGAAGAAAATGAAAAACCAGATTTTCAAATTATATAGTTCGACAAGAAAGAGTATTTTAGCGTATAATGAGTATATGTTATTTTAACAGAGGAGGTCAAATATATAGCCCTACTCTTTACAGATAACAATTTTCTTATAATGGTGCATTTATCAGGGGGGTTCAACCCCTCCCCCCGTCCAGCTTTCAACTTTTAAACGGTTTGAGATAAATCAATAAAAAATGGGGAATCTGTACCAAGTAAAGGGAATATTGTTTTCACTAGGGGCGACCAACCTTTTTGTTCTCAGGCAACCCAACTTCAAAATTTCAAATTGGAGTATTTATTAATTATAATAGATTTGGATTTTACGGCAACAAAAATAAGAAAACTGTGAGGTTGACACGTCCATAACACGTGTATTATATGTGTGTCATTCATTAAATATTGTTTGATTTTTTTTTTATAAAATTAACTTAAATCTTGTAAGACAAATACATATATTGTGTTTATGTTAATAAAATATTATATGTGAAAACATTGGGTGATAAAAGAACCACGCTCTGCTACCACTAAAGTTTATGGGCAAGCTCAATTAAGATCAAGATCATAATCACATGGTAAAATATGAAAATAAATGCTTAACTGGGAATTTATTAGAAGATTCTACGGAAATTAGTTTAGAAAAAGATTTAGTATGAAAAAACATGGCCACCACACTAAACTGTAAATTAACAACCCGCATGTAATCACGACTACCATAGACAACACAACAAAAAGAAAATTATCTAAATTTGAAAATAATAAGTTATCTATCTATATTAATAAAAATATTTTTGAAATGAAACTTCTTTGGCGGCGGTAGAGTGAATTTTTTCATATAGGGATATCGTGTAACGAAGTTTGCGATTCGAGACTCGTCCAAGACTCCAACATTTTTACATTAATTAATTGTAATGAAATTTGTGTGACGGAAGTAATGAAACGGAAGTTGGGTTTCGAGACTAATCCTGGTAAAAAAATTATCTGTAAACAATCTTCCACTCAGGCGAGATGCGAACCACCGACCTCCGGATCATGAAGCAAACGTGCTAACCATTGACCCAATTACATTGCCAATCTGAGGGAACACAAAATTGGTATATATGCGTAATATTATATATGGATAATAATTGGACTATAATTAGATTATTTTTTGGGTTCATGGTAACGGGCTTATTGTATACTTACCAGAAAAAAGTAAAAACTAATTAAATTGATNGTTGACTTAGCGTAGCAATATTTTTTTTCAATTAAATTTCCCATAACCATTTCTTAATCCTGAAATTATAAAGTCGTCAAAAAATGAAAGAGAGTAATGCATTCTAGAACGTAAGTTTCACTTCTAATGCACGAGAGCCTCACACATATTTTTTTTAACAAACAAAGTCAAAGTTTCTAATTGTGCGAAGGTTCAAGGTAGCGGCTTTCTAGCTTCTCGACGAACGAAGCAAGTAGGGGCAGAGCCCCCTAGATCGTAATATAACCTGCACTAATATGTAAAAATCAAAATGTAAACAATTAAATAATTTTATCTACGATTTGCATTGTAGGTGGACTTAACATTGCTAATAACAGTAAAAATCAACAGTAAAAAAATCCCTTGAGAGTAAAAAAACAATCATACCAACTTAAAAGGTATTTTTTTAGGTAATTTTTAAGTTTTATGTTGGTATTAATGTTTTTTTTTTTAGCTGTTTATCTAATTTTTCGGGAAGGTTATTTTAGGTTATCATACAGTCTTTAAATTAAAAACAAACTAAACGTAATTCAATTAAAAACGTATAGTTAGTATAAAAATTGTTATTTTAATAAATCAAGTAACTAAATATCAGTTTAAGGTCTTTAAATTACGTGAATTTGTAGGTAAAACTTTTATACCTAGAAACTTAATAGCTATTACCCATAGTGCACTAGTCGTAGATAAAATTTAATACGCAACATGGATCGAAGTATTTCTGCTCTCGGGATTATCTCCCTCGGCAAGCCTCGAGAGCTAATACTACAGTTATCTGAGGTTAAGTTTTCTCCTTCGGCGGTGCCTCAGGACAAGGAGAACATACTTCTCTTCCGTGTTGCGTAAATAACTATTCAGATTGCATAGCGACCGTAAGTAAAAATGTGTTTTTCTTTTGGTAGGTATTATTCTAAGAAGTTTAGGTAGTAGTCTCAGTCAAGGAAAATTATTATTGCTTTTCTTGAAAATGAAAATGTGTTTCGGCTTATAATATATAGAAGTAGGAAGGTTATTTTATTAACAAGTTCCAACGATCTAAAAATAAAGCGTGTTTCTTGTTATACTTTATATAGGCCAGTCATATAGTACATTAAAATCGCAAACAAACGGCTAGTTTTGAATTTTTAGTATGTTGTTAGGGGCACTACCAGTAGTATATATCTAATTTTGCAGCTTCGAAAAACCTGTGCTAGCTAAGTAATAGCTGAAAAACTGAAAAAATTCCCTACTTGTTTTAGTTTTTGCCATATAACTCGTAAACTATGTGTTTTCGATGTTAGGCATTTTTTATATTTTTAAAGTACAGTAAATTTGCAGCAGCATAAGCTCAACCGGAGCTCTGTATGACCAATAGGTTCCGAGATATGGCACGTCGAAAATTGGCAGTGTTTTCCAAAAAAAAAATTTATGTATTGCGGCTTTCTTGCTATATATCCTAAAGTATTAGTTTGGTCAGGAAACATGTTATACGTGTTTAAAGTAGGTTAAATGTTCTACAAGTGGAGACCAGAATCATTTCTTTAGGTTTAGGAACGCAGCAGCGTTCCACCCCGCCAAGTCAAAAAGTCAAAATTTCACAAAAGCTGCCGGTGTATATATACTGTAGGTGACAAACTAGGGTTTTTGAGGGTCTGCAGCGTGAAATACGTACAAGCTACCTAAATAAT